>VURO01015045.1:11928-28495 GCA_015108175.1 Pelvicachromis taeniatus
AAGAAAAAAAGTACAAAATATTCGATTTTGATAGTGAAATGTTTGTGTTTTTTGAAAATGCCGGTAAGATGTTGCAAAAAAAAAAAAAAAAAAGTTGTGACAGGGCAACAATGGAGTGGAAAAGAACAGAAAAGACAATTGCTGGTAAATCTCAGTTCATTTGCCTAAATAGTAACATGACTGGGTACAAAAATATTTTCCCAAAAAAGCACCATTACTCATTGTACTCACTGCAAATAGTTTTTTTTTAATGAGTGCAAACTTGTCAAAAAATATGTCTTGCATCATTTATGGTGAAGAATACAAACAGTTTGTACAAACAAACATTATAATTGAACGATTCAACTGTTCTGTTCCCAATATCATCTCGATTCTCACCTGTCATCAAATTTGCTTCTACGTCAGTGCTCATTAAATTCGGACACCACCGGATCATGTTCCCCTCTAGAAAAATGTGTTTGCTTGCCAGAAACATAGCTGAGTATAAACAATAAATAAGCTACACTGTGTAATTATTTTAGTTAAATTTGTTACATAACAAATTGTTTCCTGTGTTCTAAAAACATGACATTTTACACATTCAAGGCCCCAAAAGGCAAAAAAAAAAAGTCAACATGCTGCGACTGAGTTCAGCTCAGCTTGAATACACTCATCCTTTAAATAAATGTCCCTCGAGCTCAGCAGAGCTCAGCAGATATAAAAACAAGAAAGGACCATTTTTCTACAAGTCACATTAAATACCTGAAATCTGATCTTACTTGAAATAAAATAAAAACCTGAGGTTAGTAAAGTGAGTAGAGTCACATTTGTGCCTGGGTGCCTACTCACGTGAGTAGTGCTGTACAGATGGTGGGAATCACTTTATTAGTACCTGTGAGAGTGAATTGATTAATATTGTCATTATTGTATGTTTAAAAATGTAGACCTTAGGTTAACAGCCAAACGCCTGGGGTGCGTTCTGAAGAAAGCCCTGGACGTGAATTTGTTCCAGGCCAGTGAGTTAACATCTGAAACTCCTCTCGTTTGTACGATGAACTGAAGGAATCCTGAGGCCTCCCCGAAAAACGGAGTCTCGAGAGAACCAGCGGAGGGTTGCTGCTGTAAACCTCACAGTACCTTTATCATTTGCTGCAATTCATTGGTTTTTCCAGCAGCTGCTCCCATGTCTGTGTCAGAGTTTTGTTCCTTTCATCCACAGACAGTGCTCTTCACATGAAAACACAGGAAAACCATGAGGCTACTTTAACATTCAAATACAAGTCATTTATGGAGCTCAAGAAAAGTCTGCATACAGTACAGAGACAATGCAAACCTTTTCTGAAGGTAGAGATTGCAGGTTTCCTCTAAGGTGTCGTGGCTCAGTGTTTGCTGCTGTTGTGTGGACTCAGGATGTGAAACATTGTACTGCATAAAGGTGTCAGACTCTGCAAAACGGAAGACGAAAAGCTGGCTCTGGCTCTCTTCTTCAGATGTAGCACTGCGGTTGGTGTCCTGGTCACCTGGATGAGAAACAACAACAACAACAAAAAACTTTATTGGGTTTGGGTTTGCATGACATCTGCACACAAATCCCATATTAATGCTGTCCAACACAACTCTATTTACAGTATTTGTTCTAACATTAATTAAAAACCATGAGTATCGGGACGATCCTGTTATCATAAAACGGTTCTGTGGTGTTTGGGTTTACCTCGTATGAACAGACTCTGCTGTTTGGAGTTCAGTGCATAAATTGGACTGTGGGGAGTGGTAATGAGATGAGTTATGGGAGGAGTCAGGAAGCACACAGTGGTGTTGTTGACGACATCTTGGATGGACATTGTTCCACTCCTCTGCATTACAAGTGACTGATAGAGGCAGGAAAAATAAGACAGTAAGATAAGAATTTAAAGTCATTAAAGGGAACCTACTCTGCTCTTATTCTATTTTTGGATCTTACTAAAGTAGCTCTGTATGACTCGCAGTTCAAAATAATCCATTTATCTTATACTGGGTCCACTGAACCTTTACATCATAAAGGGCCAATGGTGCAGTTAGTGCAGTCTTATGGCAATCCATTTTATATTTTTATCAACAGCTTGAGTGTTCCTACCAATCCCTGCAGGAACTGCACTAACGCAGTGACAGTCGGGAGGTCCTTGCTGTCCTTTGGCCTGAACAAACACATAAAGTGATGTGTAAAAACATTTGATCTAATACAATGTCACACTTCCACGTATGTAAAACTTAGACAACCTTTCAAAAAGCTGCTTTGTGCTGGGTTTTGTCCCTTGTCCTGTTGTGACGGTATGAATTGCTCCACTTTTACACAATATCAAAAGATGGACTTTCTCAGTAGTAAAAATCTGGAAGTCATCCTCAGTCACAGGGCAGCAATCCACAAACTGTATCCTGAATAAGGCGCTGTTTGCTTCTGGCATTAAAACAACAGACAACGGAGCCCCTGGAAATAAAAACAAAGAAGAAAAAACAGGCTAAAATGTGTTTAGAATATAAATAAATAAAAATCTGAGACTTTTAGCCTCATAGATATTAAATCAGAGACTGTGTATTTTTCTGCTAACTGACTTATCCTCATTATCGCTTTCAGTGATGTTTTTGTTGGAGAATAAATATATCTGTCAGCTTACTGACAACACGATTATTAGCTGAACTGTGTTGTTATGTGCACAGCTGGATGTGTATTTAACTGTGGGAGCACTTAATAATAATGACACTGTTTGTGTCATTATTATTAAGTGTCAGTAAGGGAGACCAAAAGATGTCTGCCTTTTCTGTCGATGTGTTTGCAGAGATACAGAAATAAAGAAAATGGGTAATCTGTGAGGAAACCAATCATTGCTTCTCATCTGACTTCCTGAGAACATCAGATTTTTTTGTATAATAAGTTTATAATATTGAATGACCACCCTGTCCGTTTTTACAGGCCCCTTTAAATACACATGCGTTGGGAAAACTTTGGTGGCTTTTGAGTCATATTATTTTTCTAGCAGTTTTGAGCCCTCACGACTGGGAGACACACAATTTTAAACACATTCCTGAGTGTCACGATGTAAAGCCAAAGTCTTGTTTTTCTTCAGCATATTACTCATATTCCTATTGATATTAATTTAAACATCAATATCATGGGATATATCATATTTTCAATAACAAATAATAGCAATTTAATATTGAAGAGCTAGAGAAACAGGAAAAAGCATCTGTACCTGATAATTTACTGAAGAAATCTTCCAAAAGTGCATTTGAGTAAACTTTCAGGGGCCATATCACCACTTGGGATAAGTATCTTGTCAAAGGAACCAGCATGAAAAGTCTCCATTTTTAAAAAAAAAATACCTTGCAAACATTATGGCTACGAAATGGAGAAACAAAACTGATGTTCACATATTCTATTTAATAGTTTGTTGAAAATAATTAACAGTTCACACACTGCAGAACTAAATTTTTTTATATTTATTAAATCTAGTAGTAATGTTTCGAGCACACCTGCTCTTCATCAGACCTGACTTTACAATTCGAGCCTTTGAAGGTGATCAACAATGACTGATTTTTACAACCTTAATGGGAAAAAGAAAAAAAATGCAAATGTGGGGGGAGTACAAAGTGTAAATATTTGCTTTCCCTTTTCCAGATTTAACAGAAAACAAGGATGTCTACAGAATATCTGTAACCTCCCAATCAAAGAAAACTCTGGAGGATTCAGCCATGTTGATATTTTAGAGATGCCCCGTAGGATTTGCTCACCGGATCGCCTGTCCCAGACACACACCAAGGCATCACTGAGCCCAAGAGCGATGTAACGGCTGCATTTACTAACAGCCGAACAGAGGATTTCCTTTGCGTTTGGCCACAACACATCTGGCATTGGTTCCACATCTGCATTAAACAAAAGACCATTCCAAAACGTTCAAATAATCTCACTGGTGTTAAGAAAAGTATGCTGTAACATGAACACTATTAAAGCTTTTGTTCTTAGTGTCTAGATTTATCTCTAAATAAATAATACATCCTTCTTGGGCTGCTCTTTGATGGTTGTTCTAGGAAATACTGAAGAAGATTACAGCTGCCACTCCACCACACAGCAACAGCGACAAGTAATCCTAAGAAAAGGTTAGACATTAAAAATGACATTAACAGGAGCATGGCCTGCATACAGACTTGAATGTGTCTTTAATGGAACTGACTGTTGAATATCAATCATGCATAACGAATAAAATCCAAAGCAGGATACCCTTGTGACTTTCAATCAGTTCATCAATCGTACATATAAGGTCAGAAAGACCGACGGATAATTATGGTGAAAACTGCCAAATGGGTTTGACAATTTAAATTACTGCAGAAAGCAGAAACACCCGGACTCTGTTACAAACCTGGTTGAAACTCTGCTTTGCTGTCACCAGATCCATAGGGCAGAAGAAAGTGCTGCGTGCAATGTCTGGAAAAGATTCAGTAACTGACATGTAACATAAGCAAGATAATTGTTTGCAACAGATCACAAATGCTGGAGGACCCACACGTGAGTTTCATTTACTCTTTATATTAAGATGTAGAACTAAGTCATCTGATGTCTTTAATATTGGATTTACTGATGATATAATGACTGGTTTGATTATTGAAGATAAAAAAGAAACTCTTTGCATATCTGAATGAGTATTAGTGTTAGTCTTTGTAGTTTTCTTCAGTTAACCATGTGAGGTCATAGGAGGCAACCACACAGGAAGTGAGTAGCACCAGTGTGGCAAGCAGAGACCTCTGAAAGTCAACAACATTCGATGACTTCAAGCAACTACAAGCAAAATATCTGCTGGCGATGCAAAGTGGACAGACCCATAGATATACTTTTTTTTTTTAACTTTGAGGTGAGCGACTGAACTGACCACCAATGAGAGCAAAGAATATCATAGATTGACAAATGGCAGGGGGAAATAAACACATTAAAGGGTTACCGGAGCCTATAATGCCAATCCTAACCCTAACAATTCTGGAGAAAACCAACAAGAATATTTTTGGAAAACATGAATATTTTTGAGTAAATATTGCATGTGAGTAAGAAGATTACATGATCGCAAAACAAACTAAAAAAGAAAAAAAATCACACATTTTGAGAGCGCAGGGGTTAGGATTTGGGTTTTAGATGACGTTGACCGCCAGTTTAAACAACTACAAGTGATATGAAATCTATGCTACTTATACTTTGTGGTGCTTTGAGTATTGGTGATGTTCTTGTTATGGAGCACTTTGTTGTTACGAAAGTGTATCACCTAGCAATTTCTTGTTTCTAACACTTTTTTACTGTTTTATTCTAGTTACCAGCATCACATTTAGAAATATAAACAAAATAAACATATAATTGTTATGTTGTTATGTAATACAGACAGACAGATAGTCTGCAGAATATCTGTAAACTCCCACTCAAGAAAAGCTCTGGAGAATTCAGCCATGATGATATTTTTAGACAGACAGACCAAAACAAAATAGGGCAACAGAAGAAAGCAGCTTGGCTTTTAAATGCTGATTGTATTGGCATGAACTTTATCACACCGTGGGCTTTCATTCATTTCCTTTGTTTTTCCTTCATCTGTATTGAAGGGTGGTTTCTCCCATTGACGACTGCTGCTCCTGATTATGTCCAGAGCCAAACAGTGCATCAGAAAGTCGTTTGGCTGCGAGGCCTCAGGTGGACCACTGAGTGCCGTCTCTGCCAAAAAGCAGAAACATGAAGGTCAGTTGCTTGGCTGCATTTTTATTTCATTCATGAGAACAAGATGTAATATACAAAAACTGATAGGGCCACATATATCTCTGCATGTTTGGTTAAATTGTAGCACAGTGTAAATGTAATGCTTCTGCTCTAACATAAAAGTTGTACCTGTTGGGATTTTTGGTGGCCTGATTTGAATCATTACTGTAACTGGTGACCATTCAGAGGAGTTTGGGTTCTGAGGATTAAAACAAGAATTAGTTTATGTAATGTGTGATTCAGTCACATACAATATACAGTCCCAGTCAAATGTTTAAGACCCTAACGCTAACCCACTTGGAAATTGGCAAAAAATCACATTTTGCATGGTTGGATCTTAACAAGGTTCCAACTAGAGCTTCAACACGAAACAAGAAATGGGAGTGAGACAAGAAAAAAATTTGAGCATGCAATTTATTAAAAACAATGCTTAAACTGAAACAGGCTGTTTTACAGCTGATCAAAAGATTAGAACCAGTTGCCTTTAAAAGGCCAAATCTGTGCAAAAATGTGGATTCATTGTCACCCATTGCATAAATGTGAAAATCCTAGGTGACTTTCTTTTTGAGTTATTGCATTCAGAAGGTTTTCAGAAAACCTGACCTCTGACCCCCCCCATGAGGTTGAGGTCACCGAGATTCAAAATTGTTCAAGATTTTTAATACATACACTTATGATATTAATTTGACAGTCCTAGGTGTCATCTTTCTTTAATGGTAAGTTCACGAAATTTTCAGAAAATTTGAACGAAAATTCAACATCATGGATATTTGAACTTGTCTAAGATTTCTAGTAGATACGCCTAAGATATCAAATATTAAAATCCTAGGTGCTATCTTTCTTGAATTATCATGTTCACGAAGTTGGGTGTTAACACTGTCAGCCCGGCTAGGTGATGACAATACCCCAAGCATTTCAGGTTGAGGGGTAAAATCTAGAAAAAAGATTTTCCAGTCTTTATAAGTCAAAACCAAAAAAGATAGAAAAACCTTTAAAAACTTATGGTAAGCAAGTATAATATGGAAACAAATGACATAAAAAACAAAGAGAGACTGGGACGTAACCAGGACTTCAAAATCTCTGGTCTTAGCGCTCCTCTGAGTTCAGTACCCAAAACACATTTGTTTCAGTTTAAACAGTCACTCATTACCTGTGCCATCTCCAACTCTTTCAGCCATGCTGCTGAAGGGAACTGATAGACCTCGAGCCAAACAGCCCCGCCGCCTGATAGGAGGTGACGTGAAATGAATGAAATTTAGCATTTGATTCCAAACTCTTTAACTAAATCCCATCGTAAAAACAATAATTGAAGTTCGTACTTACAACTGAGTGACGCAGCTCCATAATTTCCCCCCTCATAGAGTTCAAATGACAAACAAATGCTCCTTTCGTTGATATCTTCCTGTTATTGAAATAATTGATTTGTTTTCTTTTGTTGTTTAAATAATTAAAAACAGAAAAATTCTACGTGAAAACCCCAGTTATATATGTCATTAAGTAAAATGTGACAATACACACCATAATGTTAATAACATAGAGGAGGTGTATCGAGTCAGAGTGATGACCAAAGACTCTCGCGACACCTGTAGATGATAGCAATGATGTCAGTATGATGAATAACTTTTAATAATAGACCCTGTTTACACACTTATAAAAACATCACTGTCTAAGGCAGACAAAAAATGTCACATTAGATGCCCTGATTAACATGAGTGGCTCAGACTGACTTCAAGGAAAATATTTTTTATGACTTAAAACTGATCAATTTCTTGGGTGGAGTTAAGTTATGCTAACATTGTGCCAAGTAACCCAACAAGGCTCTTGGAAACCAAACATCCCTTCTGAGAGAAAATTTGCAGACTGCACAGATTCTTAACCAGAGGCAGCAACAAAGTCTGTGTGTGAAAGTGATAAAAAGAATAGTAACAGGAGCCTATCCTAGCTGTCAGAGGGCGAGAGGGCAGGGTGCATCTTGGACAGCTTGCCAGGCCATTGCACGGCCAAATGTCAGTGTGTGTTTGCTAATCTATAAAATTCCATCTGTCTGATATATTTCTATGACAGACAAGTGACAATAAACAGCAGAAGCAACCCAAGGAAAGCTTGGTGGACCATAACTCACCCATATCATCAACAGTGCCAAGCAGATACATGGTGTTAGACATACTGGTCATTTGGATAGATGTCATTTCCAGCGTGTCCTGCAGCCACTCTGCAACACAATTCAGAGATGACGCACACCACACAGACAAGCCCCCGGAGTGGCCCAGACAGAGGTACCTGCCGTCCTCTGAGCAAGCCAGGCAGTTGGTGTTTTCTGGAAGCTGACAGACGAGGGAAAAAAGCCTTTCTAGAAGCAAGTCTCACCACTAAACACCTTACATCGGCTGCTATTTTGAAACAATAATTAAAATAACTTCATTCATTTCATTAATCACAAGTATGTGAAATTGCATGTATAGAATCACCAGTGAAATGAAATTTCATAACAAATACTCAAAAACACTTGCTCACACCTCTAAGTTACATTTATACAATCTTCCCACAGATTTCAATTCATAATTCTTCAAGTAACATGAATATGAAAGCATCTACATTTTGTTTAAAGAGAACTCATATTTTTATTTGACAAACCTGGTTTTCTTCATTGTTAAAAAAAAAAAAATTGTTCTGTTTGCTAGTTCAGAGTTGACTGGACACATTTCATACTCATCTACACAAAAATCGAGTCCCCACTTGAACAGCCTGATTCATCTGGACTTAGGCCTTAGTTGAAATGAGAATTATTTACTGCGGCAAAAGGGTGAAAAACACTAGACACCAATTTAAAGATAAATAGATGTGTAAGGTAAGAAGTATAGTTTATAGAAAATGATCCACAAAATGAGAAGTATGGTGGCTATAAATGATTTTGTCTGGTGTTATGTGTTTGTGTGTATGTGAATGCATATGTACAGTCGTGTGAAAAACATTTTTACAGGACTCTGTAGTCCACCGTGTGATTTAATATCTTACAGAACCACCTTCAGCAGAAATAACTTGCAGTCATCTCTCCATGACTTCCTCAGCCTCTCACATCGTTGTGGAGGAATTTTCGTTTACTTTTCTTGACAGCTGACAGTTTGCATGCTGAGTTTGGCCGAAGATGATGCTCTACATTATGGCCAAACAGCTCCAGCTTTTTGTGTTTTCATACATATGAAAATATACATACATATACATATTACTTTGACCAAGTGCCAATAGATGCCATGATGCTACATGGATACAAAAATGTGAGAAAACATCAGATGATAGTTTTCACACAGTAAATCCTGTTCTATTACTGATTTGTTAATTGCATATTTCTTTGGTTCAGAAGTCAAACACATAGTGTCCAGATGAGTGGACACTATGTGTTTGTAACTCCATGAAAATTGGGTTCATGAAAATCTTTTTAAATTGTATTATTGAGTTGTTTTTCTTTTCATGCTTAAAGAGGAATAAAAATCTCAAGAAAAAACTTGACTGAGGCCTTCATAATTAATGTATGAGACAATTAAGCTTAAAACTTTACATGTCAAGATCTTTGTACCTGCCTCACACCAGTAAGTTCCAAAGTAGGCGCCTCATCCCTGGATATCTTCGTTTTATGGGCTGATTCCATTTCTTATGTTTTCTTCGTGCATACATTGACAACAAAACGATATAACAAAAAAACATTTAGGGTTTTTTCTGCATACAAAGAATTTTGGCATTCCCCCAAAGAAACATCACCGGGATTAACTAATTTGTAACCCTTTTTGGCAGTTAAAATATAACTACACTTATCAAATAGCCAGAAAGAAAACAGACAGAAAAAAAAGAAATAAGACTTCTGTGAAATAAGTTAACAGAGACTCACTGCTTTAACTTATATGTATATACTGCGTTAGACAGTATCTTTTGTTTTTGTTTATGTGTGTGCTCACTCTATCTCTCTCTCTCCTCTGCTGGGGCGGTGCTCATTACGGGCTCTCGCCTCTGGCCCACGCACCTGTGTTCAATCTGCACCTGCCGCTGGTCGTCAGTAATCCTGAGCTCTATTTAAGGTGGCGGTTCTGTGCTACTCATCGTTGGATCGTTGAGCAATCAGCGTCAATCACTCACCGTTAGATATCTGAACCCGTGCTTCGTTTCTAATAGAACCTTCTGTGGATATAGATTTACCCCGGACCTGTCCGTGTAACTCTGAGAGTCACTCCGGAGTGGCGTGACTCCTCTCCTAGAAGAGAGGAGTGTGTGTGGACCCCTTCCTTTCCCCCACGGACCCCGGTTGATGTCTTTCACTAAATACTTCACACATAGACTGACTTATACCGCCTGAATGTTGCTCAAAAAGAGTTCACTGGTTAGCCTGGAGGCTAACAAACAGCTGAGACCACAGATAAAATCTTAACACAAAGCTGTTTGACTCAGGACAAAGAGCTTGTAAAACAACGATAAAAACACAAACAAAGGCATTTTAGCATAACTGCCGTTTTAGGCCAGTATGGAAATGGATGTGACGGCCTTACCTTAGCTTTGTGAGTTTTGAACAGGCTTGATGTTTCACGGTTGCTATGACAACCGTCTGGCTCCACCCCGACGGCGCTTTAGAGTTGCTTTGTGTCCGGAGAAGTGACAATCAGAAGCTACACACCTACAAAACAGGTATGTCCCACGTGGATGCTGCAGAAGGACGGCCACAGTGATCTCTGCAGACCTGCGATCTAATCTGAAGAAAGTGTATGTTCTATTCGTGTGATCAGTGACTGATAAAATATTAATCTAATGTGCATTATATGTAAAGCAGAAAGTATATTTTAATATTTTGGTAGAACTTTTTAATAACGTCACACTGTTAAGCATTATTAAAGTATTAGTAAGGTATTATTAAGTGCTTAATTTATCATTTATATACATTACTCCTTTTAGTATGCTATTTATAAATATATATATTTTATTATGACTTTGATTATGATTATTACTAGCAGTGATAGCTCTACATGATGTAACAGTAACGGGTGGATGAACACATCTGTATTTATAAATGACATACTTTGGATGAATCTCTTTTTCTCATTTATCTTTTGATGTTATACCACGTGGTTTGCAGCTTTCTGTTTCTTAGCATGTGCATATTTATATGTCTGGTCTGTACCATTGAGAAAAATGCCCTTTTCTCAATGTGACAAAGTGCACATGTCAGGCACACACAAGTGAGTAAATTCGTTATGACTATGGGGTCTCTTAAGAAATGACAGTCAAGGCATAATAAATCTTTTAGCACACAGTTGAGCAGAACCTATCCAAAAATGGAAAATATTTTACCCAGACCAAAAGCTAAATTTGCACAGCAGACAACATGTTTGAAGAAAAATTAAGACTGTGAAAATATTGCTTAGTGATAGTGTTAAACTGCTTGGTGGCAGCTCATAATAAGCCAAAGCTTTACACTCCAGATGTGACTTGGCACTCAGAAGTTTAGATGATACATTTCATCACGAGGGGCACAGTGTTCAAAGGGCCTGATAGTCTCTTTCATGGCATGCCGTTTTCAACTTGCAATGTTTTTCATTGCAAGTTACAGAATGATACACGGATGAGGTCAACATGGGGACATTTTGGTGATCTTCTGTTGTTCTCCTTTTAACATTCAATAAAAAAAATGTTTTGTGCCATTTGTGACAGCCTCCATCGCCTTGCAACTCTAAATGTTTTTAGATCTCTACCAGAGCTCGTTTGCATCTTTGCAGTAAGTAGCAGGTGTGTGTATTTAGGCACTGCATCTGTATAATTTATCAATGCAGCTTGCTAACCACACTTGCTAGTGTTAGCTGATGACTTACCATATCTGAGAATGCAACAATTATAATACAATGAATGTGGCCTTCAAAAAGCATGCTATGACCATCTTTATTATACAGTTTACAATTACCCCTCCAAGTATACCAAAATGCATAATTAAGACGACCTTTTCATGCATGTGAAGCATTATAATGGTATGGTACTGCACTGTGTTAACTGACAGGATTTTATAGTCAGTCACAGCTGGCCTTCGCTTTAACAATTAAGGATACAAAAGATATTATTCAGGATCTGAAAGCTTGGATTTTTAAAAATCTCGATTTAGCCCATCCTTTACATTTGACACTTTATTTTAAACTTTAAAGTTTGTGGATGGTACCTTTTTGATAAAGGAAAACTCTCTTGGTGCAGGATAATCATCTGCAAGTGGATTTCTATCACAACCTGACAACATGATAGTTTCAATAGCCTGTGCATAAAGAAAACATGATTGCTGTGTGCACAAAAACAAAAACATAAGAGCACTACTCAAAGAAACATGTCTGGGGGAATAGATCTCTTTGATGGTTTTATTTGTTTGAAATTTGCACAATAGAACAAGAGAAAGTACACAACTGTAAAATGCAGTTCATTATGCATCCGCTCCTCTCGCCACGTCTTCATCATCGGTGATACTTTTATCCTGCTCAATCGCCCAAATATTATCATACCCTCTTAATCACAATAATCCACAAATAATTATTCCATCAATAATCCGACACATCAATTCCTTTCTTTCCATAAATCTTTTCATAATTACCACTTGTAAGTCAACTGTTACTTCTAAGATTGGGCTTTTTGTGCTTGAAATATGGCAGAAATCACTAAAAGGCAAATTTTCAAACTACTCAGTGTGCTCAGAAAGTAAACGTGGTGTCAATAGGAACACCGGCAGCATTAGAAATATATAAGTGTTATTCTTAATGGCGAATACCTGCACATTTAACTCAGCGATGAATAAAGCAAAATGTACCAGAAGAATTACAAATGCAACAAATGAGTAAGCAATGTCACCACAGCAAAGAGAGAACTTTAAATTACATTAAGAATACAAAAGCCACTGTTCGCAATCATTTAAACAGTTTTAATCAGCAAACAGTGGTATAAGGCAGATAACAGAGGAGTGTGTGTATGGATAATGACCATCTTGATATTGGCAGTTTGAAAACTATACAAGTATTCTTAAGGCGTCTAATGTCAATGACTGTGTGATGACATTCAGTACAAAAACTACAGCCACAATGGACAAATACAGTCTGAATGGGCACTGATTAATAGTTGCAAATTAAGCTCTCCAAGCTTAAAATACCCAAATACAACAACATATGATAAGTTAGCAAATGCACAGCTTTTTGAAACCAGTCACTGAACACTATAAAAAGTCCTCAGTTAACTACTCCTATTTTCAAAGCCAAAAAAGCAACACAACCCTCAGGAAGTTAAGCTTTTCTCATAAGAAAATGACTTTGTGGGGTTAATTATCCTGTTTATAAAGGAATACTTTTATTTAATGACTCCATTTGTGTTCATCGTACCTACGCGGACACTTCATTAGGTATATCTGGCTAGCATGGGCTAGGACCCCAGTTTGTCTTCGGAACAGCACATATTCAAACAAGGTGCTGAAAACATTCCTCAGAGATTTTGGTCCATATGGACATCACAGCTTCACACAGGCGCTGCAGATTCATCAGCTGCACATCCATGATGTGGATTTCTTAATCCACTGTATCTCAAAGCTGCTCTATGTAATTGTAATGTAGTGGCTGTGAAGCTCATTTGAGTATAGTGAACTCATTGTCGTGTTAAAAAACCAGCTAGAGATGATTTGACTGCCGTCCTCATGGTCATTTATCATACTTTAAATAATGCTGGTGTGCTAAGGGGGCCAAAGTGTGCCAAGAAAATGCCAATTTCTATCCCCACCATCTGAGTGTAACAGCACAAATGAAGACTCATCAGATTGAGTAACATTTTTTCAGTGCCCCCCCCCCAATTTTGGTGAGTGTGCTGAAATTGTAGCCTCAATTTTCTGTTCTTAGTTGACAAGAGTGCCAACCAGTGTGGTATTCTGCCACAGTAACCCGTCTGCTGCAATGTTTAAACTGCATACCTCAGTTTTAAGACTGTCAGCCTAAATCAGTCTGATCATTCTCCTCTGACGTCAACAAAGTATTTTCGCCCAGAGAACAGCCGCTTCCTGGATATTTTCTCTTTTTTGGACCATCCTCTCTAAACCATAAAACTGGTTGTGTGGGAAAACTCCCAGCAGGTTCACCAGTTTCTGAAATGCACGGACCATCACTTCTAGCACAAACAACCATGCCACCTTCAAAGGCACTTAATCGCCTCCCTTCTCCATTCTGATGCTTGGTTTAAACTTCAGCAGGTCGTCTTATCTACATGCTTAAATGCATTGAGTTGCTGCCATGTGATTGGCTGATTTTATCTTTAAAAATTACTTGAACAGGTGTGTCTAATGACGTGAATGCAAATTGTTCTGTTCATCTAACCGTTTCAATTTAATTATTTGGTGTGTAATAATTTTTATGCAAGACTGAGCTGAAGAACTGAGCTGCTTTCATTGCATCAAGGCTTCTGCTGCAGTAAACCTTGCTGCTTTGTCTCTGTGAGCCATGGCTCACCACAAAACACCACAATGTAGTGCTCAGAGGTGGAAAATTACAATAAATCAAACCCCATGACGTTGAAAACCTTGCACAGATTTACAGGATCATAACTGAGCCCACACAACTTTCCAATATCCTTGCCACATCAGTCTGCCAATTCATGAAAAAGAAAAGCAGTTTTTGCCATTGTGATATAAAAATTATCACAGCAACACCGAAGGTTTAAAGTAACAGGTTTGCTATTTGCCTCATTCTTTTTAAAATCTCTTTTTATAGTGTACAAGTGAATGGTTTCAAACATAACCGGAGAGTTAGGTGAAGTGGCTATTAACTGTTACCGAGGCCGTAACAGTATTAATCTATTAATATTTAGAGACTTTTGGGGCTGTAGAGACAAAACACACAGTAAGTTATGATACTTTCATCTACAACCTCTCTCCTCTTGCTTGGATACAAACACTTAGATCTACCAAGACCGGCTACCACGATCTGTGGAGCCCAGCGACACAGGAATGAGAAAAATCATTTAAAAATAAATACATCAGTAGTTCTATGTAAAAAGAGACAAAGACACTTCTTTCCAGTAGGTTTAAATACTTTAAACTAGACTTGCTGCTTGCTTATTAATCATGTCTGAGCATTTTGGTCCGTTTAGCAAAAGAAAGGGAGTGGACTTAATAAATACTTAATAAATACGGCACATATCGACTTATTGCATTAAGTTTCATGTGAACCTGAAGCTCTTAACATGTTCAACCAGGTGACTGAGAACAAATTTATGCTTTTTGGATTCAGCAGCTTTCACAATGAGCCCAAATCAGTTTAGTGTGTGAAATGTGATAATCGCATACTTCATAAAAAGTAAAGAACCAGCTGACTAAAGCTAAACAGCGGAAACCTCTTTCTGGCTGCATCGCAAAATGTCATTATGTTACATGATTTTGTGTTTTGCCACAGGGTTACAATTATTCCACTTATTTCCAGTACAGAACAAATGTAATGCAGAACCTTCTAAAACTTCCCTTCCTCCAAAGAAATGCCTGAAGCACTGCAGGTGAAAAAAAAAAAAAAGAAGAAGAGGAAAACAAATTTTTCTCCCAGTTTGCATAATAAGACATGAAGGATACATCTGAAAAAATTACTTAAATCATTTCATTTTCTTTTTTTTTCAGTGCACAACATCTGTCATTAATTACAAATTAGGGTGCTTTGATAAGAACCTGAACAGTACAGTCTCTGTCATGCTGCTTATTTAAATCTTTAAATGTAAAAAAAAAACCAAAAGAGAGTGAAAAACTGCCTGAGGCAACGTTTGACTGAGCAAGTCTCAAAAACAATGGGAATGAGTTAAAGTCACTTCTACCTTTGATATATTTCAATTTGAATGTCTGACACTGACTCTGGCTGACAGAAGGTTTTAGGAAATGTATCCGTCTTGGCAATGTGAGGTTCACAAACCTCATTAGTGCCAAGACACCCTCTCTTTGCCTCTCCCTTGGACTTCTTAAATCCATGAAAAGTTATAACTACATAACTAATAGCCTTAGAAAGACCACAACAGAAATCTGTTATAGATTTAATATCATTAATGCTCACTGCATCATTTGTGGTCGGCGATAGCATCTGCTGTTTTTATAGAAAACCTTTTCACCATATAAAAACTCTTTGTTTGACACTCTGGTTTGTATGCATATATGAAAGTCTGCTACGAGGAGGGCTTAGAGACATCATAGTCCACGATGAGCTGCTTGATATAGGAAAGTTTTTCGTGGAGATACTCGCACCGTTTCTTTTCTTCCCGGTAACCAGGAAACTTCTGTGGAGAGAGAAGAAAGTGTATCAATAAAAGGGTTTTACATGGTTTTGCTCCATGTTCAAGTCTACATAAAGCCATTGCCCGTAAGCATTGTGGACTTGCATAGTATACAGGTGGAAATCCTAAACAGAGGAACCGCAAAAAACCTTAAACTATTGCCAGCCTACACCATACAAGGCACATTCTCTCAAATAAACAAAAAAATAAAGCTTAGTAATAACTTAAACTTTTTTTCATCAACCACTCACATATTTTTTGTAATTTTGAGGTTAAATCTTAAAGATTGTGTTTGTTCAGTTTAAGTTAATTACTCGCTGTTTATCGTCCTAGGACCTAGCGTCCACATATGTGGACATCACATTTTGGGTTGTTTAAACCAAAATACAAAATTCTGCTCTACAAGGGCCTGATATCCTCTTACGAGGACATTATGCTGCCACTGTTTGATCAAAGTTTAAAAAGAATGTCCTCATATGTGGATCTCATTTTTCTCAAAAACAAAAAATTTGTAAAAAAAAAAAACAAAGAAAAATC
>VURO01015047.1:0-13241 GCA_015108175.1 Pelvicachromis taeniatus
CTGCTCCTTGCTATCTAAAATATAACAGGACACCGGAGTATATTCTCGACCATCTCACACTTCTGATAATCAGTTGTCTGCTTGATGTTTATTCAGCTGTGTGAAAACTATAACTTTAATCTCAGCCAAATGGATTTACTCAGGAACAAATAAAATACTAAAAAAAGCCAAATAATAACATTTTTAAGTTATCTAAGTGACTTATATATCATGTTTAACCTGAGTAGCGAAAGACGGCGGTGGGTTTGAAAACGTTTTGCCGGGAGTCCGGTGTTCTCACCGGCTATACTGAGCCTTGACCCCCGGCTAGCTATCAAGCTGGTGGGTAACAGACGTCTCGAAAACGTCGGAGCGCTTTTGAAAATATGTGGGGTCGTGATAAACTAAGCAGATATTTGAGGTTTACACAGCTACATTCTTGCCTGAAAATATGTTAAACGTTTATTTTGTGACCCAGAAAGAATAATAAGAGTAATATTAAAACTAACTAGCCACAGACATTGTTGAAGGAGGGCCGCGCTATGAATTCTGGGACACAGCTTCTTCTTCTTTGGGATTAACAGCAGCTGGCATCCTTGTACATGCAGTGCTGCCATCTTCTGTTTCACTCTGTTATTACACTCTTAAATCCTACTATATTCCTGCGTCTTTTAGGATCTTATAAAGCTTCAAACGACGCGTCAACTATTAAAGTAGTCGTCGACGGTAATCGTGACTAGTCAACTAATCGTGGCAGCCCTACAGTCTAACCACATTTGTTCCCAGCCTGCAGAGGTGGTAGGGACTGAGTGTATAAACGCAGAGGCTTAGAAAGTGTTGTGAACATGGTTGTTTTTTAAACTATGCAATCCAAAAATTCTTCTTAAGAAGCGGCATGATTTAAGTGGCAGCTCTTTCATTAATAACGGAAAAACAGGGAGAACTCTGGTCTGTGCACTATGAGATAACCTAGTTAGGCAAAAAATAATAATAATAAACACAATAATAAGAGTGTGTGTGTGTGTGTGTGTGTGTGTGTGTGTGTGTGTGTGTGTGTGTGTGTGTGTGTGTGTGTGTGTGTGTGTGTGTGTGTGTGTGTGTGTGTGTGTGTGTGTGTGTGTGTGTGTGTGTGTGGCATGCTGCCAATGAAAGCCTTCCAGGGTGGAGCACACATCAGCTGCAGCTGAACAGCTGGCCACTGCGGGCTAACATTGAGTCTGGATTGAGAAAAGGTCAGGAAGCCTCCCCCATGTTTGCCAACTGTGGCCTGGCAATTCTGCCCATTCTCAATCAGCTGCCAGCCAATTCATTTCCCAAAACAGGGAGTGAGACTGGTACTAAACACAAAGAAGGTGATGATGGGAGAAACTTTAATAAAGATCGAGCACACGGCGAGATTGGAAATTGCTTGATATGAGCACAAAGATCGCCATCATGGGTGGGTTCGCGCCTGCCTACATAAGCCACGGATCAATGTGAAACTAAAAGAACTACATTCAAACTGATCCGTTATTCATCTCCTCCTTGTTCTATGAAAAAAACAGTAGGTGTAGCTCATCTGCTGAAAAGAAAAGAATCTTGGAGGAGTAATTTCCGACCTTTGTGTTTTCTTCAAGTTAATTCTTAATCACAAATATTTGAGCAGAATTCATTTTAAAAGTTAATTTAAATTAAGAATGGAGGAAGACTTGCTGGTTCAGACTGAATTTCATCTTCAGGTGAATAAATACGAGCGCTGGCCTGAGCTGGTGAAATTGCTAGACGCAGGAAATGCTGTGATATGTGAGGAGCCGAGATGCAGCGTACTTTCCCGTGTTCGGTTCCCCTGTGGCTGCAGGTCATGTTGGGGTCTCCATTTCAGCTGAAATGAGGTCACCAAACAAGACGAAAAGCAAACCCATTACAAGTGTTTGTCCTCTTCTCCGCTTCATAAACATTGTCGGGAAGAAAGGGGAACACTGCTGCACCTTTGTCACGGCTGTGCTGCATTAGCAAAAAGGTACGCAGGAGCGGCGGCTTGGCTACAAAGGGCAGCTGCGAAGGTGCAGCCTCTGTGTGCCTTACAAAGGCGATTGCTCACAGGTTGAGGAGGTCTTAGGTTTCACTGGGCCCATCTTGAATCATTTTTCTGCATGTAGGATTAAACCGTGTTTTGAGTACGTGTTAACACCATCTTTCTGTTCCAGTCTGTTTCTTATATAGACTCCTATTGGTCACGTGCACTTTGGCTCCTTTGCTGAAGTATAAATAAGGAGCTATAACAGCACTATGTCACTACTTTGGTTAGCATTTAGGTAATAAATGTCCAAATCCTGAGAACTGCACTACATGTGTAGCAGGTGTGCTTTTTTTCCTTTGACCCTGTGGCTGGGTTTTCTGCCAAGGAAAAAAAAAAAATAAAGAAAACATGGGAGTGGTGATATTCACAAAACTTTTGAGGACAAGATGAGACTTGACCTCAGTTCTACCATACTTTTTGTGTACAGCTATGCCACAAAGGTGTGGTCTGCTGTTGTGGACGCGCGTTATCACAGGGATAAAACCTTACACACGGATTCCTTCAAATCTTTCCACCAAGAGGGAAGAAACATTGTCTGGACTTTGCGTCTGAGAGTCACCGATTCACTGTTAAACCTTTGTTTTTAACTAACAATAATGCTGAACTGAAACACTACTGTAATCAGTTTCAATGGTTCACCTTATCCATAATAAAAGACCATCTGAGAGTCAGTATATAATGGTTTTCTTCTTGGCCCCGAGCGCTTCACTGAATAATTCTTTGAAAAAAAAAAATATAGTTAAAGATTAAAAGAGAACAAGAGCAAGGTGTCATTCATTGATGTGGTCATGTGGCAGCCCTCTGGATTTCATGAGGTCTAACTGATTTAACACCAACACAGTTTAAAAATATGGCAAATCATGGAATGAGAGACACTCAAGAAGAAAAGAAAAATGACTGAAATGGAGATGCAGCAATGATCTTTAGGCTACTATTATTATTCTTATACCACCAGTGAGATAAAACACCTACACTTCAGCTAGTCTGGCACGCTTCTCGCACCAGTACGAATGGTTACGGGCTTTGAAGAAATCATAATGGACACAAACAACCACCAATGCGGTGACCAAAAACAAGTCATAACATGCCCTTGCGGCCAGACCAAGTCTTATTGTGGGAAACACTGAAACCTGAGCTGCTGAAATGTTTAGTAAAATTAACCCACAGCTATGAACTACATTTTTATGAAAGATGATACAAATTTGAGAAATGTGATTATTTGCTGTCCAACTAGTCCGTCTAGCGGCAGGGTGTTTCTTCTGGTTCAGAAAAGACCTTTGGGCAGTAATACTGCAAATAAGTTCAACCTGTCATTGCTCCCTTACTTGTCAGAAGTCTAAGCATTTTCCTGTTACTTCTGATCATTGCAGAAACAAAAAGTCTCTCCAAACAAACATTTTAACACCAAATTCACAAAAAGTAGTTAAAGAAATTATTTTATTACAGTGCTAGACTCATTTGTCTCTGGACAGAACATCTTTAGGGAAATTTTATATTTTTTCTGTGCTCCTGCACAGAATAAATATAAAATTTCACAAATCCCTGACTATCGTGCTACATCTTTAATTGTTTATATATTAGATCTGTAGATAAGCATGACAGGCAAATAAGTGACACATCCTGGACATCTGTCTGGACAGGATTTCCCTAGCTGTTTACCAATGGGGCAAAATGGTTATACTGAATCAAGGTCCACAATGGCTATTGAAGTCACACACTGGCATATTTACAGTGCTCGTCGGTAGTTTACATACAATTCATCACGGGCATGAATATTGTTGGATTTCATATAATCCATGCAGGCTCACATATACAAGTTCACGAACAGCCCAGGAACCACGAAGGCTTAACCCTGCCATGAACTGGAAACTGTCCACGGCTAAGCAAGTTTTACATCACCGTGAACTGAGAGGGTGCCAACCAAAAAAGAAGTCTCTGCTCCAAACTCAACACCTCCAAGCTCAACTGAAATTATCAGCTCTTTTCAGCTCAAATTAGATGTCTTCTGGGGAAAAAAGAAAACGTTTTATGATCAGACGAGACAAGCCGCTTGGCTACAATGACAAGAGACGACTAAATGTGAGGCTTTCAAACCAAATGTTACTACCATAGTGCTAGTGTACCTAGCACTATGGTAGTAACATTATGCTGATGGCTGTTTTGCTACCAGTGATACTGGTGCATTGCATAAAGTGGATGGAATCCAATTTTTTTTTTTTACTTTACCTCAACAGCTAAATACTGAAATCTGGACAAAGCTGTTTGTTCCAAAAGGACGGCGATTCCAAATAAACACCAAAACTAGTTTGTAATGGATAAAGCATGCTAAGTTTAAGCTTCAGGAATGGCCCTGCCAAGCCCTCAGTCCCAACAGAAATTGGAAATTTGTGGGCTACGCTTAAAAGCCAAGTCCATGCCAGGAAACCAATTCATTTAAATGAACTACCAATCCACAATTGTGCAAGAAGATTGTCCACAACTCAAAATAATTCTTATTTATATACTAAGCCCTGCTGCAGAGTGGACCAGTGTCTGAAACCAGACAGTTTATCCACCTTTTCCTTCCTTTAGCTGATTGGGTGTCACTTGCAAACAGAAGGCTGGGGCTGCATGTGGGTAGATGCATGAGATAACCATGTACAGTAATAACTTCGCTGAGTGACATCCTCCATAGCCAAGTGTAGAAAAACTGGCTAAAAAAAACCTTTAGTCCACTGTGGTAAATGTACATGTATGGTAGAGGATGAGAAAATTCTTAAGAGCTCCCTTTTAATGGATTTTGTTTTTAATTAGAACTTTAAAGGTAAGGCACAGCACTATCCTGGAAAAGACACAAATCGATAAAAACAATGTATAGCTTTGTTTGCAGCCTATTCAACTTACATTATTAAAATGTATAAATATGAAAGATTCAATATCAATTCCTTTGGAGTGGTAAATAACAAGCAGCAACACGGGGCCTCCAGACAATTATGACAGCTTGAATACATCTGCATGTTGTGTGTTGTGTCTGCTAGAGCTCAGTTTCGAGTGTCAACACAGGGAAATGTCACGATGAAGTCACCACTTGGCACTCAAGTGCCTCTCCTTAAAGGCTTGGGCTCACTGGCATTGTTGCAACGCCAACTTGATGCAGCACATCAGCTGAGAACTAGCAAAAGGGGGGCAAAAGGAAACAACATGTTTCAGCTGAGGCACAAAGGTACCTTGTTATCCTCCTGCAGACTCTCCCCAAAAAACATTAACAATGGCCAAATCCAGCCACTTCCAGCCTGCGCAACTCCATTTTTAGCACAGAATAGGTTGACCAGATGGTGGCTGGTGGGGTAGACAAACTCAGCAGCCACAGCCAAAAGATTTAACACTTGTTTAACTGTCATCCTGTCTGTCTTTGACACAGTCACTCACTGACGGGCCAAACTGCTAGTCTGTCTGTCGAAGGGTTTTTGGGTTTTTTTTGTATTTTTAGAAACGTAGTCAGAAAAAAAGATGCCTGCAGATATGACACACAAGCACTTTCCTTCTATTATGTCTAAGCTTCTCATTGCTTTTTGTTTTATTAATTTGTTTCCATCTAAATTTCTGCCTGTGAGGTCGATGATTTGCTCCGGACAGAGCTGTAAAAGACCAGGCAACCAGGCATGCTCCGGCAGCTAGCTGGGCCTCTGCCCTACATAACAAAAAAAAGGTGAGTCGTTCACATTCCTGCTTCATGCACAAACCAAACCCCAACGTCACACACACACTCTCTGCAAATGATTCTTGTTGGTGTGTGTGGTCTTCCTGCTCTTCTCCTTTTCTCCAACCTTGGGAAGTCTTAAAGTTACAAAACAGCCAGAAAAAGTCAAAAAAAAAAACAAGGAGAAAAGAAAAAACCCTCCTCCTCTGTAAAAACTAATCAAACCATGGGCATGTGCAAGTGATTTCTGTCTGATAGGACAACTCTACCCAACACGTGCATACAAACCAAGCAAACTGACATGCAAAGTAGCAGTGATGACAGAAAAGCCATCTACTTCACATAAGAGTCCATTCCCACAGGAATAAATGGCGGCCTGCAGGGAAGAACATCTTTATTGGACCTGTCCTGGATGCATTTCAAATCTGAGTAGGCCTGCTCACCATCCTCCTCACTACAGCCGATACATCCTCTTTTATCATTGTCAGCTTGGTATTTTACAGCATCTCTGCTTTTGGTAATAAACTGTCACCTTCTGTTTTAACGTCTAACCTTCCAACATGCTTTTGTTTTTTTCCACAACATATAAAACATTTAACTAGCGCAGAGTAAAGTGGCCTTGCTTGCCCCCCCACCCCACAAGTTTTTAGGGAGAGCCAGTGTATTAAGACGAGTCCAAAGTGAGCTCTGCTGCTTCTATAAAAGGAATGTGATGGGAGAAAGGGAGGGCCACTGCACCAACAAAATTATTAGCTTGATCATCTTACCAAAAAAAGAAAGGAATAAAAGGAGTAAATAAGAAGAATACATACCCCAATCCAAAAACTCCAGGACGTTTTTCTCCCTTCTGAGTGGAGAGTTGTTGCACTCATCATAGAGGCACACCAGGATATCCAGCAGCGTCTCCACACTCAGGCACTGGCCATTAGACTGAGCCGGCCCGTCCAGGATCAGCTTCTCCAGCTTCTTCAAACGCACCTCTCCCGACATGTTTTATTCCTTACTGTTGGGTTTTTGAAGCAATGGTGATGGATGGGGTTGGATGAGCAAACACCTCCTCGGCCTGGAAGTCAGCGCAGAGGGGGGCCTTGAAAAGAAGTTCTCTCCACTGCACGTCTCGAAAAATAATCAAACTTTTGCGCGTTGAGGCCAAGCCGGGGCTAAATAAGCATTAAAATTCGCCTAATCATGACCTCCCTCTCGAAAGCCAGTATCTAGAAGCTGGGTGAGACGTGCAGCACTTCCCCATTTTTTTAATACCTATCCCCCCCAACCCCTCAAAGGGTGCATAAGAAAAGAAGTAAGCTAGTAACAGACCCTGGCTGCCCCGGGCCGGCTGATTTTGTTGGAATCGCAGCGTTAGCAGGCAGTTTTCTACTCTCCTCTGGCGTTAAGGGAAAAATATATATATTTTTTAAATAACCTATTCGAAATCGTTCAAAACACCTCCCTGAGTTGAGACAAATAGTTGGGATTCTCCATTCTTGCAGCAATCCAAAAAAAATGCAAACCAGATCTGCAATGCTACAAAGCCCCAGCGCCCCTCCTCTGCTCCAGGAATGGAAGGGCGACAGAAGCTTAGCAGCCTGCTAGGTTAGCTGTTCAGCTAACCGGGGAGCTAACGTTAACGCTACTTTTCTCCGTTCCTTAATGCCATAACTTCCCCCTTTTCCCGGGAGTTGACATGTAACACGCAGCGTTAACACGGCTCAACTAAATCCCGTCTGTCTCTGACAATGTATTTTTTTTTAAATTTTTCATCCAACTGCAAAATATCCCCTTGTTTTCACAACTCACTGCTGGAAGATATGTTCTTTAAATCCCATTCTTCGTCAATGGTTTAGTTTCTTCACAGTTCAAAAGCGATGGTTAGCCAAGAGTTCCAACCAACAGCCCTGTAAGTTAGCCGTCAAAGGACAAAAATTGCGGCTCATTTTTTTTCTTTTTTGAAGGTTACAGAAAAGCTCGTTTCACGTCAGGGGAAAGCTGTATTCTCTAGCCTCGCTCATTCCAAATACGGGACACAGCCTAAATTCCCCCCTGTCCTTCCCTCTGCACTGCCAGTCTCCCCCGCCGGTCGGTCGCTTCTTTGCCGTCTTTCCCCAGTCAGGTTACCAGCGGCTTGGTGCCAGAGGCTTTAAACTGAAAAGATAACCCACTATAGACTGCTCTGGTGCGCCGCAGCACCGCGCTGCATTGTGGGAAAAGTGCCTCGGCTGGAAATTATGAATGGCTTACAAATAGCTCTCGACCTCGACTGTACACGTTAGAAACGTAATGAGTTATTAACACATAGATACCTTCTTTTTTAATCATAGAAGATTCTTGTAGAAGGAAGTATCTCCAGTCTGCAACCAACCATCCGGAGTAATGTTTCTGAGCTGTTACCTGGGAAGTTATTTTAAAAATGTACTTTAAATTGCTTTACGTTTAAAGAGACCTGATTTAAAACAGTAAAAAAAAAAAAGACAAACGACTACGTTTTTTGTTATGTTTTTTCTTATGGTAATTATATTTCTACCGCCACGTTTGCTGTTGTGGATATGGTGTAGGTTTCTATTAAAATATTTTTGTCTTGTCTTACCAGTTTGTTTTCTCATACAGTGTCTCTGGACACGTTTCGAGTCTTTTCGGTCTGTGATGTTAGGTGAAGCGTTTACAGTTTCCAGCTTCCACGCATGCCCGTTAATCCGCCATGTTTCCCGTGCTTCGATGCGTCCTTTACAGCTCGCGGCCCATCTTTCACTGTTCTAACGTCTCTGGTTGCTGCTGCAGGCAAAATCCCAGATCATCATCATGGCGCCCGTCACAGCATCTGCTGTGCGAATGGGAGAGGAGGGGGGGTGTTGATGGGAGGGGGTGTTGTCAATATTGTGAATGGGAACTGCGGGCTGTGTGCTGGTGCGGAGAGGACGTCTTTTTCTTCACGCAGGAGTAACAATGACTGCTGCCCCTTTAACCGACCGCAAACACAGCAATTAAAGGAGATCCAGTCCAGCCTGCGTCAATGCAACCTGTACCGAGACCAGATAGTTGTCACAGTGAGCCACCTCACACAGCCGCACGCATCAAATATGACATTCAGACTCGCCATAACCCAGTATGCAATCTGCCAAATGTGTCTTGCACTAATTTTGCACGGAAACATTCACAGTCACACCTTAAATGTCCTGACATAACACAAAAAGGCTCTGTGTGGCATGCTCTCTCTCTCTCTCTCTCTCTCTCCCTATTTGCATATAAACAGTGCATGGGGTTTCACGTAGTTCAGAGTCTGAACTGATCATTCCTTGTTTGGAAATGATCCCTTTGAAATGCTTATCACTGCTCAAAGTGCACCCAGTAATCAATAACAGCCTAGGCGGCTGGATCTTTGGGGGAAGGGAGACAGAGACAGAAGGAGAACGTGTTTTGGGCCACACACACCAACAAAGAGCAGCATAAAACTTCCATACTTAAGAAAATAAATAATTCAGGGTCCCTTGACTGCAGAAGAAAGACACAAGAGATGATGTGATGAAGTAAGTGCACAACAAACAATATAAGACGCCGGCACCTGATTAAAGGGAAATCAACTCTGATGTCATATTCTTGTATACAACAGTATCAGTGCAGTTTTAGTATACGTCTCAATGCTTTTGTTATTAGATATAATTGAATTCTTTGCAAAGACGCATGCGTTTTTGCAATATTTCCAACACACCTGATATGTTTGAGTCAGTATTGTATTTGTCAGCCTGTACTGGGCCCGCTGTGCCTTTGATTGAGTTTTCATTGTATGCCTCTTTAACTGTTGATTGTTTAGAGACGTTTATCACCCTTGTTGGATTGAACAGTTAACCGAGCTCATCACAGAGCCTATTATCAGTCACCTACTCTGCACAGCCATGCACTCTTTGCACAGTTTGGTTGTGATAGGGAGTAGTACACACCACTGCATGAAACATTAAGCTTTCTGGCAATTTCCCACATGTAATAACCTTCACTTCCAGCAGGAGTGATGGTTGCTGAAAACGGGTCTCATGTGCCTGTGTGGATATTAAATTCAAATGTGGATCGTTTGTGATTGAGGTTTATTTTTCCTGCGTTCACTTACAAGATCTCTGATCAGTACATTTCATATTAAACACATCGCTTTGCCATTTTATCAACGCATGTTCAATTATCTTCACAAGTAAGTAAAAGTAAGAACATTTTATCAGTATAGCACAGTTTAAAATCCACACCACCAAATGCTTCAGAACAGAGTGCCAGACCATAAAAATGAAATGATGTGTAGTAAGAAAGCAAAGATAATGCGGCGTCTACTGGAATTTCTGTTGAGATAATCCTGTCACATGTCACTCTGAGCTCCTCGCAGAATGTTTTAAACCCAGTGAAACAATGAGCCTCTGTGCATTCACTGCATATAGCGTGATGTGTTTATATCATAACGACTTAACTGGGAAGGATTGTTATTATTTCACAGAATTGTCGCAGTTTAAAACGTGAACTATCTGATGACCAGGATTTAATCAGTAATGGTCTGATATGACGGCCCCTCATTCGTTATTAATGTCGTAAAAACGTGTTCAGTAGGTGAATTATGTTGATATGTTTATGTCAAACTTCTATAGATTTTTTTTTATTCTTAAATTGAATGTATGCTTCCGTTCTGCTGACAAAGATGTCCCGCATGGTCATTCATAGTATATCAAAGAAATGCATAAACAAATAAATGACATGCAACTTCCTGTTTTGCGTTGTGTACTATTGACACTTTTTAACAGTCTGTGCAATCAGCTACCACAACTTTTTCTGTGATTTTACACATTTATCAACATATCTCTGGGTTAATCGACCAGTACGCTCCTAAATCAGAGCACTGCTATGCTATTTTTTTAATGCCAAGACACAATTATTGTTGTTATCCGTGAATTTTCACATTTACTGTTAATAAAATAAAATAAATAAGCTAGTTTTAAACAAGCGTTTGACAGATTTCTGAAATATGTTTCCTGTTTTTATGACAAGGTGATAAATTTGCTAAGCGCTGCAGGTATATACGGAACCCCGCAAGGGACATGGGAGAAAAAAAAAATGAAGATGAACTTTGTCCCTTGCGGGGCTCCGTAGGTATACCATTAAAATCATGCACAATTAACCATTTAATTCAATTGTCATGTTCACACCAGAAGTGGTCTAATTAGAATATGACTAAATGATGAGTATAAGAATAGTAAAGCCATCTAAATGTACATTTAGTCATATATTTATTTCTCCGATGATGCTATCAATACAAGTGTCGATGTTACCTTCTTGCTATCTATTTAATGTCATCAATATTATGTGATCTTTTGACTGCAGCACAGTGAGAAAGGGGGTTTCGGGGCGGAAGTTCCCTTTAAAGCCTCTTGCACATGGCGTCCTCTGGTGTACAAACCGTTTCAGTACAACTACAGAAAGCCAGGAGTCTTTTTGTAAGTTACACAACAGCGCTGTTGAATTTCTTGCTTGGTTTCTGTGAGATTTTCCCTCATCGGTCTGTAGATGTGTATTTTATTTCTGCATTTAAATACTTAATTTCTTAACAGAGGTTGTGGTTGGAGCCACATGCATTCATTGCTTCAACCCACCGCAACTCCAATTTAAAGCCAATGAAAGTATGTATTGATAGTCCTAATTAAACGTGCATGATCCCATTTGTCTGCAGCGGGGTTAACGCACATGTCTGCGCTGACTGATCCATCATTAGCGGTGCGAAATGCAATTAAACCGTCCTGCGGTTAGTTTACATAGCGGAGGGCAATACCAGTATTGCCCCTGCAAGGGTCTAGCGCTTCGTCTTTGTCACGGACTGATCGATGATTATTGGCAGCCAGCTCCACGGATTTAGATCCAGACGCGTCTGCGGGGAGCTGAAAGAGAATAGCTGGTGTGGACTATTAAGGTGCAAACTAGTGCGGTTCATTTCTCCAAATATTTGACGTGGAGATAAGGCGGCCAGTATCAGGCCAGGAAGTGGGCGACAATGCTCGAGCGCATCATAATGAGGGATTTTGCAGTGACCACCAACACAAGTTCAATATTGACTTTTTGGAGCATGCAGCAGCTCCGCCTTGTTCCCAGGGAGACGCGTAATAACGAGATGCTACAACATAATGCGCAAACCAAACTGCGCCTCTGCCCCCTTCCTCCCGCTGTATACGCATTCAGAGCAGAAACAGGGAGGTCTGACGCTCCTCAAATGGAACGGATTGGCCTATAAATTGGACTGCTTTTGAATGCAAATGGATGGATACTAATTAACACCTGCGTTGTGGATTGAAGGAGCTCTTCTTCTTTTGATTGAGAAGAAATGGCACCTATGGTATGAGATGCGGCTTTGAACTAGGCAGCTCGTCTTTGAGCGGCATGGGAAGGAAGGAGGACTGAGAAATATCACACAAAGGCCATCTTAATTTCCCAAATTAGGGGTTGTAATGTGAGGCAGAGAGGACAGCAGAGGGCTGAGTATTTTAGGCTGTGGAGAGCAGGCACTTAGACTGGCATCTGGCTGGACTGGACAAGATTTGCTTGGAATTTACATGTCTGCTGACAACAGACAGTCTACAGGTTTGGACGTCACCTGTGGGCTTTGAGGGAGATGGCTTTGTTATGGAGGATGCACTGTTTATTGTCGTTAGCATACACTTTTGAGCAACTTTATCCTTCCTTCACTTGTTAGTGTTTAAAGGAAAACAGAAGAAACAATATACAACGGAGGCCATCAATGTGTGTACAACACCACTTTATTTGATCTTAAAGATCCCTAACAGTCTGTGATGAGTAATAACCCTACAGTTGAAAAAAAAAAAACATCCTGATAAACATTAATTAAAAGTTTGGATTAAAATGGAACTGAAATCAAATGTGAAATCAAAGGTTTATGTGTTAAAATAATGAATCGATAAGGAAACTGTGCTTGGGATAAACTGAATGAAATACATTTCATTTGACCAGATTGCATTACATTCATCATTTTTATTCCCAATGGCGTGGAACATGTACATGTACATGTAATCAGATTACTTGAATTCAGCATTTTGGGCATACTTTTTTTTTTTTTTACTTTAATCCTAGCTGTAGTCTTTGAAGAAAAGAAGAAAGCATTTCATATTTTGGAGAAGCCAAATAAAAGGCTTTATGTTTAGATGTTGGACTATTGGAGAACACGGTTCAAAAGCTGAACATCACATGTTGATTACATAAAGTACACAGAGTTTGGGGTAAGTCGGGGTTACTTGTAATCATCACTGAGACCTCAAAGAGTTAACAACATCTAGTTAGGGATAATGGCTGAACATGGGCTCTTTAGAGTCTAAAGAGCCCATTAATCAACTGTCTAAAGTTTAGACAGTTGATTAAAGCCTAATTAATGAGCGCTGTCTCATTATTTAAATGAATAAAAAGAGCAAAGTGTCTAGTGACAAATGTTGTTTCCAGTAATTGGGTTGTAAGAATACAACAGACATCAAATGTCCCAACCTAAATAAATACTGTGTG
>VURO01015048.1:8769-31690 GCA_015108175.1 Pelvicachromis taeniatus
ATATAATAAAAAAAAAAAAGGAGGGGGAGGAAGAAAAAGAAAAAAAAAAAAAAAAAAAGGGGGGGGGGGGGGGGATTTAAAAAAGCATGATTTAGTGCAAACTGCTGCACCTGTAAGAAAAAGCAAAGGAAAAAAACTACAGCACATACAGACAAATGTGAAAATGCACTGATACACTAATCAACAATCCTCCTGAGTTGTGCGTGTATGAGTGTGTGTCTGTGTGCGTGTCTTTGTCACAAAATGCACTTCCAAACCTACCTGACCCATTGTGAAAAACACACACGGTGTTAATTCAGGAACTAACTGTGATTAACTGTTTTGTGTAGTGTTTAGTTTTCAGTCTGTAAAGGGTTACAAAGTCGTTTTTAAGGCTTTGGGAATTATAGTGAGCGCCATTACACACAAATGGAGTAAACCTGCAGCAGGAGTGGCTGGCTAACCACAATTACTCCATGAGTGCATCAGCGACTCATCCAGCGGATCATAAAGGAAACCAGAACAACATTTAAAGAACGCAAAGAGCTCACTTTCCTCAGTCAACGTCATTATTAATAATTCAATAATAACAACAAAGCGTCTGGGCTAAAATGACATCCCTGATAGACAGACTATATTTTAACATATTTATATGAACACCTATGAGCCTTTGGTTTACTACATATGAGGCTTTTGTCGAACCAAATACATAAAACAAACTGGTACCTGAGCTTGTGTATTTTTAATGGGTTAATTCTAAGTTTATAAGAGTGTATCAATTTGTCGGACAATATAATTTCACACTAATTAATACATCTTAATGAGAACAACATTCTTTTTTTCTATTAAAATAAACGAAACAATTGTGTAAAAAATGTCTACGTGTGCAGATGGTACACAGATGATCCGAGCTGCTCGGGATATTACGCACAAACTGGCTACATAATCACGCGCAGTCGCCGCTGTTGTTTCCTCTGCAGTAGGTCAGTCGGTCACTCACACACGACGTCTCTCGTGGACTCACACACAAACCTCGAGGGTTTTTTTCAACTGTCCACTTAGAGAGAAAGCTCTTTCTTGCATCTTGGTTAACTTGCACCCACATCACATGTCCTTCTTTGCCTTTATTGAATGAAAATGTTGACAAATCAATAAGATTTACAGAAACTGTCTCCATGGCGGCAGCGATGACTGTATCTGGATAGGTTGAGGAGAGTTTGTGACATTTGTGTAGAATGATCATGTCATTCTTTCTGTTGTCACACAAAGACCCTAATGAGCTTCAACTGTACATTTTAAATCAGAGTCGCTTGCTTTTCTAGAACCTATTGCTGGTCTATTTTTACTTCTGTTTGGCTGGTTGTATTGACACGTATAACAGTAACAAATATGAACGAGGCTAAGGCAAACGCTGCTGTTGCCTGGCTGTTGCTAATACAAGCAGTTCACTGATGTGATGCTGGAGGATAGCTCAGGGTCATGCACAGCTGACAAGGAAAGTCCAAGGATGTGCTTGGGTTCGTCTGTTCTAGCAAAGCTATAAAAATGCAAAAGCATGACATGCTTTTCCTTTGGATATGATGCCGTGGGTCAAATGTAAAATAAAAAATGAAGAATTTATAAAACCAAACAAACCCCTTTCTCTCAACAAAGACTCTAAATAAGCAGCCAAAGCGCTGGTGCTTGAGCACCCTCTGTGGTTATATCTTGGAAAATGCTCTGCCAGGCCTGCTGAGCTTTTTCAAATTCTTTATTAGGATTTAGTCCTCGATTCACAATTTGGTGATCGTTAAGTTACACATGAGCTACATATGTTGAACGTGACACATGAAACAAAACACAAATGGCAACCGAAACATTGCATTTGCAGATGTTGGATTGATTTCAATCCAAAATCAAAAGAATTGGAATTTATAATAAATCTTCATTCTTTAAAAATCATATAGATTTTAATATTCAATGTATATGTAAAGTTTCGTACATAGCGTAAAACTGCAGTTATAGAAAATATTAGTGTTTGACTCATTTCTTGGAGTTAAAAACAAACACAGTTGTTTGCAACCTGTAGAGTAGCTACAAAGATAAGTACAGTACTTGGTACCTATAGAGTTAATTAGCCAGACATTTATCTACTGCCCAGAAATAATGCTCAGCAGTGTATTGAGCCAACACTTATATCTTGATTATGTCATGGGTCAGTCATTTTATTCCTTCCTAATTTTTAACTCCAGATCTGCTACTCCATGCAGTATTGCACATCAGCACAGCACACCGACAGCGCTATTAATCTTCGCATGCATTTGCAAATTATGTGATGTTGGTTTTATAAACTTAAATACAGTTACATTAATCTGTCAGTCAATCTGCCTGACAGTGCTTTACAATCTCTACAGCATTACAGTCCTCTCCGGACCCCACTCTTTGAGATGAAATTACTGACTAGTACAGTCTTGATATGCTCTACACGCTGAGTCGTTAGCCAGTTTTGCAGACTTGTGCTCTGAACAGCAGAGGAGCTTTATACGTCCAGTACAGCTCTGACAAATGTTTGTACAGCTAAAACTCCAATCTGCTCAGCATTACCTGAGCACTTTGTCAAAGCACGATAAAAGTCGATGCAGCACCACGAAGAAAAACAAACAAAAAGCAGCCCATTATGTTTTTTACACTCTCACTCTGGAAGAAGCCATCCTTGTCAAGTTCACAAGCATGCATGCATCCCCACGAAGCACACTGGTTCCAGTGATGCCAGCCCTCGTGATCTGAGTCAGCTGCCTGTAACCTGTACAAGGTTGGAGATGCTGATGTTTTGAGGCTTTGCAATTATTTGGCATCATGTCAAATGTCAGGAGTCTGTGCGATTGAGGGCAGTCAGGGACAGGCGGTGTGGTGACACAGAATCACACGGACGCCCGAGGCCTCGCCTGCAACGCGCACAGTAGAGTGCACAGAGGAGACTATGGACCAGATCATGCTCACACCAATGGACACACAATGAGAGACTGCACAGCTGAGCAGAAATCCACCTCTCACATTTATAGTATGTTGTAGCTGATGTAGTTTTATCTGTTGTTGATTTTGTTTTTAACTGAAATTCTATATTGATAATTCCTCGTATGTGTAGGCATATTGAGACAGTATAGTACCAACGTTATATGCAGGATGATGCAATGGACTTATAGATGGAGGGAAGGAGACGGAGTGTGCCAAGTGCCGGGATAAAGAAAAGAAAATGACTGAGAAGAGAAGATGCGAGTTTTCGTTTGTGTGCCTGTGTGTGTGTTCTATGAAGGAGAGCTACTGTATAACCCTGAGGGTAGCTCACTGTCATCCCCGTCGAATACTGCTGAGATAGAAAATGGTAGATGGAAAGTACAAAGGAGAAAATGAAAGCATCAGAGGAAAGTGGAAGAAAAAAAAAGGCTGGCAATAAAGGAATGAATAAAAGCAAGAAAAAGATGAAGAGAAAGTAAGAAAAAAAGGACTGAAAAAAGAAACGAGCAGAGAGACGTAGAGAGAGTACACGAAGCGTGTGGGAGGTGAAGACTGATGTTTGCAAGTGGAGAAACATCCTGCAGTGTGTGGAGTCAGACCAGCTGCACAAACGCCACGACCAAGTAGCTGGAGTGCACCGGCCCCAACGTGCAGATAAATCACAGCTGAAAATGCAATTATATGATAATTCACACTACAATTCAATTCAGGGCGACAATTCAGGTCCGCTCAAAAATGGCAACCCCATCACAACACATTTGTCAACACCATTAGCATAGAAATAAGTTTCTGTCCCGCACTCCTGCAGATTGGTGGCGGACTTGATGTGTTTTGCGCCCGGATGAGAAGTCATCAGAGGCGCCGCTTGACATTTGATGGCATCAGCAATAAAAAAGTCAAGAGTGTAATACTCGGTTAGTTGTTAAATTGGCCGCGCTTCTGACATTCTCTTAAATATGGAAGGAAACAATCTAAATCATATATAATGTGATTGACTAAAATCACGATGGCTGCTGAAAAAGCCTGTTTGGATCCAGAATTGCTTTTGAATGGCTTCTTTCCAACAAATGCAGATATGTAATGTCTTTAAATGTAACTCTGCATGCAATGAAACAAAAAATATATAAACTGCATTTACAAAATAATGAAACAATAATAGATAAATGCAGTCCTCCTGCAACTCCTACTATTATTAGCTACTCTGCTCTGCTAGCTAATTGTCCACACCATATGTCCGTACTCTACTGGCAGCAATAGAGTAATACTTCAGTCACACTAGCGTAAAAGTAGGTAGACTACTTACGTACTACTTGGAAAAATCTGTGTGTGCCTGGTAATGCATTGATTTTTTTGTATTTGGCAAATGATTGCAGCAACAAACTGGTTCCCCCAAGGTTGGTGATCACACGGTGGGAGGCCATTTGTCTCCAAACAATCAAGTCCTGACTCACACTGACTGGAGACACAATCTGAGTCACTCTGCACTGATGTGTAAAACTCATCAGTGACACATCTCTTTACACCATCAGACTCTTTACACCATCAGACTCTTTACACTATCAGACTGGTTGCCAACTATGTGTATTTGGTTATATTCTTATGTCCTTTTACAGTTAAATGACCGCCCTGCAGCACTTTTGTCACTACTTCTAAACATCTGTTTTAAATTTATAATGTTCAGTTGGACTCTGTATGTAACTGGTTAATATACATTTCTGTTGAATTTGAATTTCTCTTTAAGTAGACAGCAACAGATTTGTGGGGTTTTTTGCTAATTTATCACACTTGATCACTGTCATTGCCAACTTCAATAACCTGACTCCAGCTTTTTGTCATTTTATCACCACTTTGACTCACCAAAGTCGCTTTGAAGAGCTCAGCTTACACGCAGATGTTCTTGCAGACCCGGTCCCTGACTTCAAAGTAATCATTTCAATGGCAACATGACTGCCAGTTCATTGTTCTTGGTCATGATAATTTTGTGTCCCCCGACACTGTTTTCTCTAGTGTGACTGCAGGATGCCTGGGTTAGTTGTCTGAGAACACCATTTCTTGCTAGACTTCAAAATTCTCCGCTGGCTAACTTTATACATGTTCCATCCATCCACAGCCGCTTATCCTTTTCAGGGTCACGGGGGGGCGCTGGAGCCTATCCCAGCTGTCTTGGGGCGAGAGGCGGGGTACACCCTGGACAGGTCGCCAGTCTTTTGCAGGGCCAACAAACATAGACAGACAACCAGTCACACTTACAGTCACTCCCGCATTCACACCTATGGGCAATTTAGAGTTTTCAATTTACCTATCCCCACAAATTGCATGTCTTTGGACTGTGGGAGGAAGCCGGAGTACCCAGGGAGAACCCACGCAAACACGGGGAGAACATGCAAACTCCACACAGAAAGACCCCGGCCTGATGGTGGAATTGAACTCATCATTTGCTGTGAGGCAACAGTGCTAACCACCATGCCACCATGTTGCCCTGGCTTTATATATGTTATTTATAGATTTTCAGAACATGAACATTTTCAGATGTTCATGTTTGGCTTGTGGGTGAGGTCCTAACAGGAGCGTCAGTTTTAAAAACCTTGGGTATATTTGTCACTTGAAATCATATATAGTTTCTACCCCTCCTTACAGCTGTCAAGCTGGCTAAGTAGCTCAGTCAGTGGGCTCAGAGACTGTGCGCCAGATTAGTGTGTAAGTGAGCCAAAAACCACGGATAAACCTGTCAAATACAACAAGAAAACAATTCATGGTTAGCATTTTTAAATATGAGACCACCATCTCATATATTGTTTAGCTATAGTCACGTGCAGTCCAAAAATAATTTTAAAATAATTTAAATGATTAAAAAAGCAGCAACGAGATGTTCAGCCTCAACAATAGACATTCATCACAACAGGAACAGGAATGCTGTTACTAAATTTCTTCTTTAAGCAGGTTTATCATTTTCTAAATGGCTACACTGTCAAAGTTTAATCACCTCAATGTCCACCAAGGAGCGAGTGCCCTATCATCACAATTTGCAGCTTTAAATATTATTAGCAGCACTGTAACAAAGTGAGTGAACACTATGAACACAATAGTTTTATGTATTTGTCTACTTATTGTCGGTTGACGTCCTTTGCCATTGTTAGAGGAGCGTTGATCCGATGTTTGTCTATGTTAGTGTTAATGTGTTGCAGTTTACATTGACGTTAATCAAGCACACAGCTGAGCATTTGCTGATTTTTATATCAGTGAGCTAGACCAAGTGGAAGCGGGGTTCTTTTTTGTAGTAAATTTTCTTTTGTTTGTTGTTGTATGCATACAATACAGTGCAGTTCATAATCCTTGAAGCTAAAGCACTTTCATATTCATGCAGCTAATATTTGATTCTTGTGCTTGCCAGGTATGTTAATGAGAGCTCTTTATTGTGTTGCTTTGTGAATGAAGCAATAATTTAAGATTATTTGTCTGTGCGGGGAGTCATTTCAACGTGTAAACGAGTTAGTGATGAGTCAGAGAGCGTTATTTGGTTCTCTGTCTCCCTCACCACAGATGGCTGCCCCGCCCTGATTCTGCTTCTGTCAGAGGCTTCTTCCTGTTAAATAGGAGTTCTTCTTTACTGCTTTTGGTCATTTGATTGTTGGGGTTTTCTCACTATTATTGTAAATAAAACTGCATTGAATTTAACTCTTATCAGTGTTCATTTGCTGAGCTACTGGTTGATCCATTGGTACTGCCTAAACTACAAATAGTCGCATAATTTGTCAGAGAAAGACACAAGTTTTGTAGTTCCTTGTAAATTTACATGTACTAAGAAGAGGAAAAGTTCCACATCAGTTCCACATCATCCCAACTCATGTTGTGTTTAAGGCTCAGCTCACTTAATATGTCTGACTCATTGCTCATTTGCACATTGATTGATTGATAACTTTATTTATGCTGAGGGAAATTGCTTTAATTCTCCTTAATTTTTCCTAAACATTCTCCTTTATTTGCAAATGAACAGCACACATACTCATTTATGTCACGGATACCTTAAGCAAACAACAACAAACAAACAAAAAATATACAATATAGTCAGTTACCTATGGTAACAAGCAGACACAGCTGAGACTGCTGTCACCATCAAAATTGCTCTTGTGTTTGTGCAACAGCTCAGTGGGCTAATGTGATTCCCAGAAGCTGTCTTAAAACACGGTTGGCTCTTCATCAGGACGTTTATGGGCAAAAATGTTATAGCCACACTGACCTTTGCTTTTTGACCATTAATATCTAATCAGTTCATGCTTTTAGTTCAAATGAACATTGGTGCAAAATTTCAAGAAACCCCCTCGAGGGGTTCCAGAGATGTTACAGACACAAGGACAACCCTGTGCCTCGGGCCATGGCTGCCAAAGGTTTAGAGGTATAACAAGAAAACGCACGCTGCCTGCAGACAGATGGTTCCGTCGCGAGTCTTTATGAATAATTACAGTGAGAAGAGGATCAGAGACACCACTAATAAAGGCTGAGAAATGGCTAGACAAACACTTCACCATTACAAGGCACGCTACTTGTTAACAACGTTCATGCAACATCAGTAGCTTCTGTGTCACATCGACTTTTAGAGTTGCATGATTTGCATCAGCGACTCACTGATGCTTAGCTCATTTATTAATCACCAAACTCCACAATCGCAGGTCCATCTCATGTAAAAGGACACTTGAAACATGAGACTTTCACATTAGGTGATGACACTTGACTTGGTGACAGTGATTTTCTTGTTTGCCTGCTTTTTCCCAAAGTCTTTGATACATTGTAGCTCCAAATGTCCCCCCACATGATCAGACACCCAGTGCCACAGCCTTGTTTTTGTAATACATTATCTCTTATACTCACTGATCAAAAATAGTAAAATATCATGACGCCAGTACAACAGCTCTGAGTTACAAAGTCATCTTCTGTAAAGATTTTCAGCATTCTTTCCAATTTAGAGAAGTATTAATGTATAAAGGCGTTAAATTAGGTTATATTGTATTGAGGGAAACTGGACAGCTACAGGTGTAGCTATGATGAGCACCAAGTTTCTATTTGAGTAAATGTGAAGAGGAGTGAACAATGGCAGAAGGCAGAATGTGTAACAGGACTGCTTGACTGTACTGCATTACAGAGTAGGAGAGTTTTGGGTTTTTATTATTATTTGATAACATTTATTAACATGTGGAAGTGTGGCAGTTAGAAGAGCGCTTGTACATACAATACAGTGCAGTTCATAATCCTTGAAGCTGAAGCACTTTCATATTCATGCAGCTGTTATGTGATTCTTGTGCTTGCCAGGTATGTTAATGACAGCTCTTTATTGCGATGCGTTTTCCAGCCAAATCCATTTCTCATATGTGATACAAAACTGATACAAAGCTGCAGACAGTGATGCATGCTTCTGTAATCTGTGTGGGCTGGTTCACCATTAACTTTTTTTTTTAATTGTTTTTATATATTTATTTTTGACAAACACATAATGGCAGAAAGGAAGAACATGGGCAGACGTGCAGCAAGAACAATAGCAGCATTATCAGTGCTGGGGCGTAGGTGCTCCACTTAGCAAAGCTGTTAGCTGAACTATATTTCCCAGTAGTGGTTCGGTAGCTTAGCTATTATCAAAATTAGTTCGCACAGTTCCAGTGGGAAGCTAAGTAGCAACTAGGGTGACTCAGCATTACACTGCTAGAATTTAGTCTATCAATGAAATGTTCAGTAGATTATACAGTTGTTGCTGTGATTACACCAGTTGCTAAGCTAAAGTGAAAGAGTGCGAAGACACGTGGTCTGAAATGTGAACCCTTGTGATTATTTGACCGTACAAACCCACAAAAGACTCAAGAAGAAAAGAAGCCAGAAGGCTTGCATCGCATCCATATATGCTTTGGAGTATGAAAATAAGACTTTTGTGTTTTAAAAGAAATGCAAATAGTTTTCTGTGTGTGTCAGAGTAATATTTTTGTCCCTTGGTTGTCAAGCCTTGGGAGAAGGCCCAAAGTCACACATTCTGATAGCTTGGTTTTAGGGTTTTCTTTGATTATGTAGACTTTACACTTAGATTCACACAGAACAGGCACTCAAAATTATTTTAGCCATTTAAAAAATATGTCATATGACATGCTTCTTTTGAAGTCAGGTCATGGTGACTCTGAATCCCCCTTGTTTACTTGTAATTTTAACAGGATTTCTAGATTTGATCAAACTACTCATTACAAAACGTTACTCCTGTCAACAAAAACAGAAATATTTTAAATTCCCAGCTGGTCTGAGTGCTAGGGACTTTCTTGACTGGTGGGTATGTCAAGCTCTTATGATATGCTTTTGTGAAAATATCTTATTATTTATATTTGTATATGTGTGTGTGTTTGTGTGTTCATGCTACCTTATGCAGTTTTGCACCGTATTATTGCACTTCATTTGTCTACTTGTGTTCTTAAAAAAAATTCTACACATCATTTTGTAAATTGCATTCATTTTTGATCACCTCTTTACTTTTGTTAGTTTGTCTTATTTGGGGATTTTTGTGGTCGATTTTTGGAACTTTTCCCATTTCAGCTGCAAAGACTTGATTGACCTTTCCAAAGGTTAACAGTTGCTTCAAACAGAGGCAGTACAGCAGGGGGCCATGAACACTTAGTCACCCGAGACTGTATTGAGCCTGGGCCGGCCAGTCCTAGCTAAATACTGCCGTTATGCTGCTGAGGCTGGAAGGGGGAAAAAACAGACACAAAAAACTAATTTGCTTTCAATAATCACAATGTTGTCAGCTAGTTCATCCCCAAGCAGCAGAACAATGTTTGATTTAAATGTCACTATTCATGACTACCTCCTTCACAGGGTTCAACCAAAAAAACAAACTCCCAATTCAGCGACGTCTAAAAAACTGAAACAATTTTTCAGATTTCAGATTGCCACCAAAACCAAAGTACATTTATGGAATTGACGCAGTCAAGTTTCTGTCTATAATACTATCTTTGTGCATTTGCTTGAAATCAGAAGAATATCAGACCTTGTGAGGAAGACCATAAAGGGTAAAATTGCCTCGTCTGTGTTCCTGGCAGAAGCTGCTGGTGTGCTAAATTCACTGTGCCTCTAAAATCAAATCTTCAAAAGAATAATTCTGTTTTTCTGCTTCTTTTCTTACCATGCAGACAGGGTGAAAATGCAATAAAGATTTTCTGTGACGGTCTTCCCTGTTTATCATTTTCTCTTTCTCACTCACTGCCTTTGTCTCTTCTTTCCTCCTGTGGCTTTTTTCGGCCCCCACCCCCTCCATCTTATTCTCTCCTTTCTTCTTTCATTTGATATTAATCTCTATTTCTCACTCCCGTTTCAAGAATGCTGAGGCAATCTAAGCTGATTTGTTTGAGAAAAGACACACAACCACACACACACAAACACACACACACACGCACGCACAACAGTAGGTTGAGGTTCATCCTCAAGCAGTCCATCTGCTGCTGTGAGGACACTGATTTTTTAGCAAATGAAACTCACAAAATGTTTGTCAGGAACCTTTAAAGTGTACATATCTAAGCCCTGGGTATGCATATAGCGCTGCCAAATCCCACTTTTCCTCAGTTTGTCTCTCGTGCACTGCAGGCAGCTATGCACGCCGTACTTTTCCATGCGATTCTCTGCTGGCTCGCTGCCCCGCTCCTTCTTTGTGTACAACACAGGGCTGGACTGGGAAACAAATGCTGTACCTCGCACTGTCTGTGCAGTGACATTGATGGCTGTAGGTCTGCCAGCACACTGTCGAACCAGGACAGGAAAGTCTCTCGAGCGTGCCCAGCAACCAAACAAACTGCTGTTTGACTAACCTTGAATTACTGGCGATATCGAGGCCTATTAGCATAACAGAGGGGACCTTCCCTTTAGAAACGCAACATAAATGTAAACTTTGTGCACGGTGCATGCATGTGACGTTAACACTGCATTTGGGTTCGACTGAGTAAATACAGAAATGCATGCTGTCAAGCACTTTGACTGGAACTGAGGTGTTTTTATTTCTTAACATCAGGTCACCAGAGAGCTGTTCAGGCTGAGGTTAGGGAGTTAGAGCAAGGTTAGGGTTAGATTAACTTCGAGCCCCTTAGATGACGTATCCAAATAAAAATTTAACAACAGAATAACCTTGATCACAAAATGTTTTTAAAGTTTTGATTCGCGTTGTTATGCCTTCACTTTTTCTCAAATTAGACTTTCTTAGCACTGTTGCTAAAATGCAACCTAACCCTAACGTTAACCCCTAATCCTAACCCTGCTCCAAAGAGTTTGCTGATCATATGGTGGGCGTTTTTGCTCATTTTGTAAAAAAAACAACAACATGATTTTAAATCATTGCTAGCGATGATTGCTCAGACCAGGGTTAAGAAAAAATCAAAATTCTGTCCGCCTGCCGTTGTGCGTCTGCTGCAGTAAACATGCTGGCTCTCCTCCAGCGTGTCAAACAGTGACCCTTTCACACAAATGATCAAATTAAACATTTCTGCAAGTCTTTAATCACAAATATACATTTTTTAAGCTTTAACAGGCAGAAATATGTAAAGGTCAAAAAAAGTCAAACATTCAGGTCTGAAAATGCAGAACTTGTGCTTCACCTCGCTCTCCCACCACAACAAAACACACACAATATAATATTACTTAATATAGTAATCCACATGAGATATCAGTCGTTTCAATCATTGTTAAATTGAGGTTTAATTTCATATTTCCAGCTCTACGAGAATTCTTTGTAAACTTGCAGGCTTATATATCTGATCTTCTAGCTACATAAACTTCTAACTGAATTAGTCACATTCACAGATATTCATGGTTGGCAGGATGCTAAATTATTACTACTATTTAAAATAGCCCACTTTCATGGTAATTCTATGAGTACAATCCAGTAACTGCATGAAAGCCTCTTCTCTTTTTGCCTAATGACAGCTGGGATAGATTCCAGCGCCCTTACAACGATGAATTAGATGAGTGGTTAAGAAAATTGATGGATGGATGAATCCTGATCGCAGTGTATTTGGCTGACAGGCCAAATAGACCGTTAATAGCAAGGGGCCAAGTGTTGTTGGCCCCTTGCTTTTCACATTTTCAAATTTAGGGATGAATGGAGGAGAAGTCTTAGCGATTAGTTAGCACAAGTTTGGTGTATGTTTTAACATCTCCTTCATTGGACAGATCTATTTTTAGGGGTCGCCAAAGGGAATCATCCGCCTCCAACTCACCCTGTCTCTAGCATCCTACTCTGTCACACCAACCCTCTTCATGTCCTCCTTCGCTACATCCAAGAATCTTCTCTGTGGTCTTCATGTCGTGTCTGGCAGCTAAATATTTATGTTTGTCCAATACATCTACTATTCCTCTTCTGTACATGACCAAAACATCTCATCACTGCCTTCCTAACTTTGTTTCCAACCTGCCTTACCCGAACTGTCCCTCTTATGTACTCATTTCCCTACTAAAACCTTTTCATCCTCTGCTCGTCCGCCTCTTGTTGTTTTTGTCAGAGCCACCAGCTACAAACCATTCCTCACACCAGGTCTCACTACCACCTTGTACATCTTCCCCTTCACTCCTGTAGCTATCCTTCTGTCACAAATCACACATGATATTCATCTTCACCTGCTCCACCCTGCCTGCATTCTGACTGTTGTTTTGGATGGTTGGCCCTTTTATATTTACCTGGCCAAAGATGAAGAACATAGGGAAAGGGTTACAAGTCATCTATGTATTAGGCTCGCTAGAGGAAGTGCTATTCAAATGTCTGCTTTAGCTTTTATTTTCTTCAGACAATAAGAATTCATTAGGTCTAATTTTTTTCTATACCTACTCCCCAGAATAGCCTCACTTAGGGTGGCCTGACTCTTTCAGGCAGAGAAAAACAGTGCATTTTAAACTGAAGTCCTATATATTTCCTTAGAGCACCAGTGCACTGCTGCTGGGAGTAATCCATCTTCACTGTGTCACCTGCCATTCTTTCTGGAAACTTCCCTCTGTCTGCTCAGCTATCACTTTAGCATTCTCATTCAAACTGGAAACCAGAAGGTTATTTTTACTTTTCAAAAACACAAATATGCAACGCCTCAAGCTCTGAACTGGATATTATCTGTCACAGAACTGCAGAACTGCTTGCAATCACTGGGATAGGCAAACTGGAAATATATTAGTGCGCTGATGGAGCCCATCAATTAAGCACTGATGTTCATTTGACTTTTTATGAATAATAAAACTCTGCTTGTTAACTGGTGCAGTGTGCATTGTATTTGTTTGATGGTCGATTTGAAGAAACAAAATGAATTAAATGTGTTCTACATTTGATGAAATACTAAGGATCAATAAGAGGTTGATGTATTGATCTAATGAAATTGTGGGCTGGAGGCTGGTGTTTATTTGCCACCAGTTCATTTTCGAGCTGTGGCGGCTGAATGATTTATCGCAGGCTACATTCACGCCTGTAGCTTTTAGTGTCTGTAAACAGGTCAGGGTAGACAGCACCCCCATCTGTTACACTGACACTTAGTCGTTAGCCATGAGCCTGACTGTCGGGCTGAGAGATTAGCTGCTAGCGCAGCGCTACTTAAAAGCTGCAGGGGGATAGAAAATGGAGGGGAAATTCGACAAAATGTGTTTGGCTGCAACATCAAGTGGCTAGAAGTGAATTTGTAGTGGGGTTTGACAGATTTAGTAACCAGTATTTATTGGGAGAAACTTTGCCCAGCACAGTTTTCCAGTTGTTTCTCTCAGTCTGTCACTTGCTATGTCTCCCGTTCTCTCTCACTCACTCACTCCCTCACACACACACACACACACACACACCTGACTCAAGATCAGCTAGAGGTCCTAATTACCGGAGCGGAGAGATTGTGGGGTTTTTTCCCCGTGAGCTGTAATCTGTGCTGATTGCTGATTGTTAATCCTAAATGACTCGATGCGGCGCTCTCAGATTGTCGTGCTCATTTGTGAATCTCCTCCATGATGATAATGGTGCAGGTGTTTTTCCACCAGAGTAAAGTCTTTTTCTTTCCTCCCATCTTAGCCTCAAAGCCATAAATCCCCTGTCAGAAACACACATGTACACACACATACATATATTTACATATATCAGTGTATGCTGTTACCTTTACAGTAAATTTCAGCATGTGTTTGACATGAAGGAGGAAAATCTTTTGTTTGAAAAACCACCCCTGAGCTACTTCACAGCAGAACTAAGCATGTTTGCAGCCTGGTAGAAAGAACGGTTAGAGTCTGCTAACTTACCCATCTGTATGCAAGAATGATTTACTCATCTCATAGTTTGCATTCTTGCATTCAAAGTGTCAGCTTTGATTGACAGGTGGTAGTCCACACAGCTGACTGTAGCCATTAGCTCCCTGCAAGGTTACCCATGACTTTTTGTGCGCAATTAGAAATGCCTAAAAATTATACAGCTTGTTGGCCAGTTAATTGCACTAACATCCTACCAAGATGCCTATACTTGACACACTGTTAGTCTCTTAGCAATATCTCAATACAGATATGTATCTGTGCATTTTATCAGTAGAGAGAAGTAGTTTGCTAACTAAGCTTGCTAGCATTAGGTGACAACTAAGCATTCAATCCTTGTCTAAAATGTGATCATTTCGGCTCTAAAAGACCTGCGCAGTGGCAAAAATACAAGCATTCAGAAAGTAAGTCTTCATTAACTGATCGTGGCTACATTCATTTTTATATACAGACCATATTGAGTTCTCTTTAATTCTGAGCCCATTGTGGGGGCATGAATATAAGCACGTTCCATTAGGCTTTGTCTCTGAGAGGCTCACAAGTGGACGTTTAATTTAGTTTGTATAAGATTATTTCAATACTATATTCCATTACTTCTCCAAAGAAAATCAAATCTTCAAAGTTCCCTTAGGTTAAATGTAGACAAGCTTCCATTGACAGCCTCTGAGATGCTCACTGACTTCTGCCCTATTGCCATGTCATGTGCACAATGTCACATCGATGACAGGGATCATGAGGTTTAACACATGATGGGTCTAACACATGAAATACACATGTATTATAGAATCCATTTTTCAAGCTAGAATAGCTGAAGTGCATTTGGCTTGTGAATGAGGGGGTGGGGGAACAAAACAACTGGCTGGGCTCTAGAAGAGCTGCCGTCCACCCATGGTGGGAGGTTGATTTATTTCAAACAGCATGCTGACTGCAGACAAGGCGAGTCTGGAGGATGAGTTTGCTGTTCCATCATTTTCACCAGCTACTAATAGGATCCTCTAAACACCTGTCATCTGCCGGTAAAGGATTTATATGGGATGTATAAAAACTAAAATTCACTTTCTCATTCACATCCCTCCATAACAGCAGATTTGTCACACAACTGAAATGAGAGACATTTGCTGCCAAGAGCACTGTCTCCTGTCCGGGTAAATCCCCAGGTTCAGAGCTACAGCAGGACAAACAGCAGCACTGTAGCACCCATTGAATCCAGTCAAAAGAGCACTCTTAAATTAGCCCTGCCATGGACATAAACACATATGCCTCTATGACGTCAATACGTTTCCTTTATTTCTTAGTTTGAGCCACTTGAGAACATCCAAGGACATAATTAAATAACATCATTGCTTCAGAACAGGGAGTTCCATCCTGGGTTTATCTGCTTTAACCAAAAAGGGAGTAAAAGTAATAAAAATAAGCATAAAATGCAACATTTCCTGAATAAAAAGTTATTGTTTGACTGGGGAAAAAGTCCTGTCTAATCTGTGACTACTTATCTGTAGTGAAGAATATTGGCTGATATTGAAGAACGTTTGGCTAAACTTCAAAATCCAATGAGCGTTATTCATAATTAATGTTGAGCTTTAATATCAATAGCATTGATAACTCACATTTTCGCACATACTGAAAGTGCTTTGAAGGTTTCCCGTTAAGATAAAGAGAAAGCGGCATATTGAAAGTTGTATATACTATAGATGTGACTTTGAGTGGGTACATTCATGACTGAACCTTTATTTTTTCAGAAGCAATCCCAAGAAAGGAGCAGCTCTTACACACATTCCACCATAATAAAATCAAAGGTTACTGATGTCACACTGCCAGACTCGACACACCATTTGATTGGCAGGTAGCCTCTGGAAGCCTAGCAACAAAGGCACACTGGTAATGAGGTCTTGACCCTAAAGATTGCTGGAAAAAAATCCTAAGAGATGATCAGTTTAAAGACAGGAACCTGGGCCCAATCTCATTAAGAGCTACATCAACTAAAAAAAGAGTGTGCCTTTCTTTCAGACGTTCACCCACCTTCCCATCTTTTTCCTGAGACTTTCTTAAGGTCATTATGGTAGATCGCTGCTTTTCTAGCTCAGGTAGCACACATTCTTTTAATGGCAAGCCAATCTCTGGGGAAACCGATTGTCTTTTAACACTTGTACGTGCGCAACCACCAACACGCACACACACAATACACACACCGCTACAGCTAGTTTGGCCCTATTTGAGTGTGCCTAATTCCAATGCAGAGATCTGCCTATAAGCACAATCACCTAACATGCAGCGCATGAATACACTCACGCAGACTGGAGACACTTGTAATGAGACAGTATTCTTTGGGAAACAGTGCTCCCTGGTGGTACTTTTACTGTAAGTAAAGGAGGGAATAAAACAGAGGAACTAATCACTCAGAGAGGCTGAATCTCATATTGCCTCCTACAAGTTTGTTTTTATTTGTAGGCAGGCGTTCAGCCAATCTAAAACCTTTCCTTGCAACTACACATATGTTTCCTCTGTCATTATCGTTTCCACAAAAACTACACCTTTGTTTATCTTGTCCTATTTTTTTTCCTGTATTCATCTTTGTGTTTTTGCTACAGCATGTGGTGATTCACAGTGAACGTGATTATCACATATATGAATATGTGAATATTGTGTAATCTTATCCCGCAACGTGGAGAGGACACAACACCAATGTTTTTGCAACAATAGTGGTATATTTTCTTTGCTTGTTTGTTTGGGATATTAATAAATGACTTATAAATGATACGCATATATATTTGATCTTTATGGCCTAAAAGAAGACATGAAACACTGCATGTTTTAGTTAACTTACACCATTGGAGCCCTAAATCCCTCTGAAAACTGTCATAAATTTAACATTTAACATAGTCTGTGAAGCTGGATTTAAGAATGTGTGTTTAGATTTTAGAACATGTTTAACACCATTTTGTGCCAGTACAGAATATGATGTTACTGAGTCGGTTCGTTGATTGCTGCTAATCAGGCTTACATTAGTTTATTTTAGCTAACTAGTTAAAGAACAATCGACTCAGAAGAAAACAAAAAAAACTAAAACTAAAAATGATTATTAGGAGGCCACATTGCATATTACTATATGCACATTACACAAACAACACAAACATAACTAAAAACTTTTCCACTAGCATCTGCTCCACTCAAATTTATTTTATTTGGAGATTAAGTATCAGAATTTCAGGAGCGGGACCACGCGTCCAAACACACTCTTTTCGGTTCTCATCTAGATATGTTCCCCCAAATTGTTCATTCTTGTTTACGTGCCCCACCCTCTCTCCCCTTTTCAATTCTTTAACTTTTTCACTTCTATTTAGTACACAGGTATCTGCCAGGCCCGGGAGGCGCCGCCAGTCCCCCTCAAGGCCTTCCCCAAACCGCAGCTCAATTCATGTCAAAGCCATTCACCTTTACCTACTAAAATGCTGCCAAACCTAAAATGAGGACGTGGGCCCAGTGAGTGAATCAGTCCTTGTGCACCAAGCAAGCTGAGTTGAGCCAAAAATGTGACATCAACAGACTGCATGACCCTGATTGGCCAGGGAGTGAAGTCACTGGATAAGTCATGAGAGCGACTTGTTCACAAATCAACAGTGTGGTTCATCACAAGCACACGACTGTTTCACTTGAGTCACGTTAAAGATTAGGTTAGCTAGTCGACCACTGGCCACATCTTTCTTTCAACTTTGCAACAAATCCAGAACGAGATGCATTTCTGACAAAAGAGCCCAGAAATAAATGGAAATATTCTCAGATGAAAACTTATGGTCTAAACTGGAAGTCATGAGCACGTAGGCACGACTCAGGGTACTGAAGAGATTTGTAGTTCACTTTATAAGTAGGTAAATAGGTTAAATAGATGTTAGAAGTAATTTTGGGTATATTGACACTGCCCACAATGAATAAAGGCTGAAGGTGTCATAAAGTGAGCTGCAAATCCTTCTGCAACCCCCTCTCTTGCTCTGTGTAGGACAAAGGGAGATAAGATCCCCAAAAGTTGTAAATTCCAGGGAAGGCAACTTACATGACCACATTTGGTGGATTTGGTGTGACCTGGGCTAGTGGTAACCTAGGTGATGGGCTTTATCACCTCAGAGTCACAAAGCACACGGACATGTGCACGCGCCTGGCCATGCGCGCACGCACATGCACTCATGTGCTTACACACACACACACACATAGTAAGTTAGGGACACAAACTTTGGGGGTTTTATGATTGTGACTGTATAAAACTATGGGGAGAACAAAGCACCACGAGGATCTTGCTGCAGAAACCGGACTGAGCAGATCTCCCTTCGCGATGTGCATGAAGGAATAAAATGGTTGTGAATCTACTGAGTTCCGGTGTTGTCTTTTGAGGCCTCGAACTAAACGAACCAGGGCATAGTTATGGTTAAACGTAACAGTACATAGTGTGATCCCTAAATTCTGGGACAATGAAAAACAGAGCAGATGGTTTCTGCAAAGGAAACGGCTTCTGTGGCATCATGAAAATTCGGTCCTTTGTGCCCATATCAAGCATGAAGCCTGTAAGTTGACTGATATGATTAGCAAAGAATGGGAAAGTCTAAAGATGCCAACAAGACAAGGGAACAATGACAAACCATCCAAGATATAATAAATCTCTTGTGAGAACTTTGATGAGAACAGCTTCTGGTCCATCATAAAAACACTCTGCACACTCACCTGGAGAAGGAAGCAAAAAAAAGTGGCTGATCCGATCAAGAAAGACTCGAGCAGTAAGAGGTCCTAAAGTCTACTGAAAACTCTGCTGGCTTCATAAGTCATATCTGCATTGATGAGGTATGAAGCCATTTATGTCGGATGCCCCACAACTACCACAAGAACAAAACCCAACTAATCTCAGTGACATAAACAAAGGAAGAGGATGCCAGGCACCAGTTTCGTTTTGACAAGAAGAATTATTTTATTTAAGTAAAATTACCTAAAGTATTTAAAGGCTATGGGAAAAAAAGCGACCAGAACAAGAGCAGATTACAAAGATGGCAGATAGAGCCCACTCCCTGAGCGTGGCTCTGCTGGAAGTCTTTTTCCTTTAAAAAGGGACTTTTTCCTTCCCACTGTCACCAAGTGCTTGCTCATAGGGGGAAACCTGATTGTTGAGGTTTCTCTTTTATATTATAAAGTCATGAATTTAAATATAAAGGGCCTTGAGTTTACCATTATTGCGTTTGGCACAACACAAATAAAACTGGATTGAATCAGACTGAATAAAATTGAACTGCAGTGGAACGACTGTTCATGTGGTGTTCAGCTTGCAAAAGCTTCTTTCAGTACATTTCTGAGTGATCAGCTGCCAAAGGACACAGGACAATCACCGTGTGTTCATTAATCATTTATTAATCAGTGTGTTTACTTGAGTTTGTTTAAACCTCAGTTATACCAAAGCAAGAACTGGAAAGTCATTAGCATGTGAGTGTTTAAAGTTGTCTCAGTTTTTATCATAAACGTCAAACCCTCAATATAGATCAGACAGATTAACAGTAAAAGATATTTTATTTTAGTTCTCATATAATGCCTCACACATTTTAGAAGTTGCATTTATTTAGCAGGAAATAGGCTGATCTGAGCACGAGTGATCAGCATATTAACGGTTGCGTATTCCCCTAAGTCAAGTTCTGTGTGTATCAGGTGTACTGTGGTTACTTTTAGTTTTTGTCTTTGAGCGTAGTGGAAGACGGGTGCCACCTGCGTCCCTCTGGGCCCTGTTTATGGATGGCTAATTGCTCAGACTGTGTTTGACTGTGTTCCCATTTGTTTGTCTAGCTTAACCCCCTGGGGGCGCTTTTTGTCTACTTTTCATCTATGCTTTATTGAGTTTATTGAAACTGTTTTTCAACACACTGTTTTCTTGAACTTGAAGCGGCATCTCCAGTGACTTTTGAGTCATTTTTCACTATATAAGCATTAGCTTGACAGTTAGCAGTAGAACTGCCAAAAGACAACAGCAGAAGTAGTTGCAAAGTCTTGTTTTGTAAGTCAGTCATTTTAATCAAATAAGTGTTTAATTTTTTTTTTTTTTATTAATTTATGAATGATTTAGGTCATTTCATTACAGATCATAAAGTTAAAATAAATCCATCCATCCATCTTCTTCCACTTATCCGGGGCCGAGTTGTGGGGGCAGCAGCCCAAGCAGAGAAGCCCAGACCTCCCTCTCCCCAGCCACCTCCTCCAGCTTGTCCGGGGGAACACCAAGGCGTTCCCAGGCCAGCCGAGAGACACAATTTCTCCAGCGTGTCCTGGGTCTGCCCCGGGGTCTCCTCAGGTGGGACATGCCCAGAATACCTCACCCAGGAGGCGTCCTTGTAAGATGCCCGAATCACCTCAACTGGCTCAACTGGATGTGAAGCAGCAGCGGCTCTACTCTGAGCCCCTCCCAAATGGTAGTTAAAATACACAGAGAATAGACTAATAAACACAGGGTGCAACAAACACAGCAGCAAATACATCTTAAAACTGACCTCAAATGTAAGAAATATATTTAAATAACTATTGTAAAAGTAAAACTGTCAAAGTTGATCATCTCAGTCACAATTAGCCGGTCAGAATTCAGATTTTTGTTCTCAGAATTCTGGAAAAAAAAAGAAAGACAAGACATCCCTACTTTTTTCTCCCACTGGCCCTAATCCTCTTCCATAGTTTTGTCTTGATGCATACTCAATCATTCAGGTAAGTAAATCCCAAAATATAGATTGTGTTCATCTGGACGTGGGAGAAACGTTTCGTCACTCCAAGTGACTTCTTCAATGTCAGCTGACTGCAGGTTTCCCCTCGTCCATAGTTCTCAGTAAAAGTGGTCAAATTATTTTGTTTTGATCCCACACACCCCAAAAATCAGAATTTGATAAATAATTTTAGGCAAAGTCATAGAATATGAAATGATGGGGCGTTAACAGAGTTACAGGATGCTTAAGGTGCACAGAAATAGTGTGTGTGTTTGGTCATATTTTGAGCTGATAATAAAGTTGCATTTGAAAGTACCTTGCACTTCTTTCCTTTTTTGTTCTCACAACTCTTCTGTAATGCTAGCTTGTTACTGAGTAAGTAGTGCACACAACAGGAGGGAAAGTCAGGCTGCAGCACACTGAAAAATTAATTCACTCGACAGAAAATACATTAACCTGCCTATCGGTTTTAATTGCATGTTAACTGGAAGTGTTAGAATGTCATACTGGATCGTACCAGCCCACTTTAACCTCTAAGTACATGGATGTATATAATGTAATGAGCCTGAGAGGATGATGCCGCAGTCTGCCAAACCCGCAGCAAAATATGTTGGCAGGAATATTCAAGTGTAGAGGTGGTTGACTATTGTGGAAATCTACACTGTATACCAGCACTGAATCCAGACTGCAGGCTATAAAAAATGAATCTAACCACTGTAATGTTACACATTTGTGTCGGACTGAACATTTTTAACTTTTTTTATTTTTGGCTGATTCTGTCTTACTGCCTCCATAAAGTGTTGAGGTGCATTTTATAGACCTGCTTATACAGGGTGGCTGTAGCTCAGGTGGTAGAGCGGGTCACCTCCTCACCGGAAGGTTGGTGGTTCGATCCCAGGCTCCTCCAGTCTACATGCCAAGTATCCTTGGGCAAGATACTAACTCCATGTTTGCCTACTGGTGGTGGTCAGAGGGCCCGGTGGCGCCAGGTATAGCAGAGTTGGCTCGGTTTGTCCCCAGTATACCTGTTTTCCTTACTTCCGACCACCACTCATGCTAGGGCTTTCATCTGGGTCTAAATTTTCTCCAGGCAGGGCTGGACTGGCCATCGGGCATACCAGGCATTTGCCAGATATAAACCAAGTTTAGTTGTAGTTTATTTTTGTTGTGCTGACTTTTTACAGTTGCTTACAATAACTGGAACTGCGTACTAGCTAGCATGACGGAGTTTCTATACTGCTGGGCGGGTGCTATGATGTTACTAATAGTGAATTTTATTTTATGCTTAAGGTTAGTTTCTCAAACTCCTCAAACTCTTAACAAATTGTGCCAATCCTTACATGTTGCACCAGGCTGATTTATCATCACAAGTGGAGAAGTCTGTGACAGAGGAGAGCAGGAGAGAGATGCAAGAGCAGGAGAGAGAGATGGAGCAAGACAGAGAAAGAAAAGAGCAGGAGAGAGAGATGCAAGAGCAGGAGAGCGAGACCTTTAACACACCTTTATTATAGCAATACTTAGACAACCATAGCTGAAAAAAAAGACAAATCAACACATAAGCAAGCCCCTCACCCCCACCCCAAAACAATAAACATCACAAAAAGAAAACCAAACTCCATTTGGTTTTTCTCAGAAATTCAAAACTAAAGTACCATCAGTTACTTTACACAAAACTCCATCGAGTCCCCAATAGAAACAAACTCTTCAATGTTAGACACCATCTTACAATAAACAAACTCGACTTTCAACCGTGCCCCTACTAACCCTTTAAACATAATCTCAGAGTTAACAGAACCCGCCCCCTTCATTTTGTTCCTCCTTGTAAGCCATACACTCATCTTAGCCTGACTTATTAAAAAATTAACCAAACAAACCCTCCTACGCTGCGCCACAGAGTACCTCGGACCCAGGATAAAGAGGCCCTCCTTTAAAACAACCCCCAGGCCCGCAAGCCACTGTCGCAACAC
>VURO01015055.1:7138-22446 GCA_015108175.1 Pelvicachromis taeniatus
TAATTAAAAAAAATGATAATAATAATAAATAAATATATATATATATATATATATATTCTTAAGTTGTAGTTTAAGCTATAAAGGAGTTGTAACACTTCTGAAACTGTCGGTAGGTGTAAACCACATGGTTGCCGAAAAATACATAAAAATAAACAAAGACATTAACAGGAGAATCATCACACACATTACTGTGATAACGTAACCCTCGGTTTAAAGACCTTAAACATAAATATTGCTATGATCTAGTATATTTTATCCCTTGAATTATCATTATTCTCACGGCAGGACTGCGGACAGATCTGGAGTCTCGGAATGATCCACCGGGACCCACCTGAGGTTTGACCCGGTCGTAGCTGCCCCAGCCTCCAGCATTGTGTTTCTGCACCAAATCCGGTGGCCCGCAGTTGTAAAACGAGGGAAAAAGCTCGTTGGGGAACTGGTAATCCATGTTTGTTTGCTGTTAAATCATTCAAACTGCTCTCGGGTTTTCCGGTGTCCACGTGCCCGTCTGTCTCTCTGTTGGTGTTGAAGAACAAGTCCGGGCATGTTCAGCTAACGATAGCTATCCCACCGCCGGCAGCGATGTTTCTAATATTTATTTCCATTTGAACACCGTGACACATCGTGAACGTCAGAGGTGCTAAACACGATCATATAAACACACTGGAGTCCAAAAGAGACCACGGAGACGTTAAAATAACCCAAAATCCTCAGTGAGTCCCCTAACACGTGTAGACTACCTACGAGAAAACTACCGGAAGTCAAACTTTCCAGCTGGCGCCAACAATAAACACAATAACTTCCGGTTACCGTAAAAAACAAAAACTCCAAACTTAAGTGAAAAGGTAAATTAAAGATAACAACTAAATACCTTTAAATATATAAATATATAAGATGAGACGTATAAATATATATATATAAACGAACTTTCCACCCCCCCCCAAAAAAAACAAACAAAAAAAACCAAAAACTTTTTTGAAGGACTATTTAAAGGAAATCCCTAGCAATAAAACACCAAAGTAAAGCACTAACATAAATAAAGTTGATGACCGCTTTATGGAAAAAAAACCCCCAAAACCTGAGAATAGAATAGAAGATACTTTATTGATCCCCTAAGGGAAATTCTCGCATCACAGCAGCAGTAGATGACAAATATGCACACATAACAAACAAAGATAATACTAAGAAAGAAAAATACAAAAAGGAATACAAAAAGGAAGGAGTAAAATAAATTTTAAAAAGACATTATAAGATAAAAGACAAGACAAAAGACAAAAAGTTGGGAGCTGCTGTAACAGGCTGCGACTCTCACGGCGCCATCTATACCGGAAGTTTTCGGTTTCATTTCAAAAGCGAGCAAACTTTCAAAATACAGCTTAATTTAAACGCTTGCATCAAGGCGATAGACGGTCATACATTTTTTAAAAATCAGTTTTTATTGTTATTTTAGTTTTATTTACGACGTTGTAGTTAGTTTCAATTAAATTCGAGTGCTATTGTAATAGAATTTTTAGTTAATTACATTGAGATTGGAATTAAATACATTGTTTTCTATAATTTATGGGTATTTTAATTATTGCTATCATTTTGCTGTGTTATTATTTGGTAACACTCCATATCGTTGCCAAACTTTTCTTTGAAACGTTTTCTTGGGTGTGGCACGATGATATTATATCTCATATATTTAATTATATTTTTTATTCATCTGGTTGAGGCTTTCCTCTGATTTTTTTTTTTTTTTTTTTTTTTTTTTTTGATTTCGTGATTTTAAGAATTCCCTGCGCATTTAATTATGTTGAAAACCGTTGACCGGATGCGGCTCCTCTGTCGTCCTATGATCAGCTGACTGAGCAGCTCAGAACGTCTTTAGGACAAACAGGCGAAACGAGTCAAGAAGAAGGGTTATTTCTGCGTTTTATTCTTTACGGAGGGAACCGTTTACCACCCAGCCCCACTGTTAGTGGGAACTGTTCCAGTAGGTCCGCTGTTTTTGGTGAGTAAAAGCCGTTTTAGCGCTATGTTTTGGTTCCGTTAGCCGCGCTGCTAACCTGGAAGTCCCGACATTGCAGGTGTAGTTTAGCCTCAGCGTCTCAGACATCGGTGCGCAGCTGGTGTGCAGCATCCTTTTAATCACTCAAAGGTAGATTTAAGATTTCATATCCGCTGCTGGTTTTGTTCCAGCGACTAGCTTTATAGCTAGCCTTGAATTAAACACGTCCGTTTAATGTAAACAGTGCTAGCTTTAAACCCTAGTGACACCAAGGTTACTCGTGATGATTTAATGATGTGTTTACATTGTTGTGTGTTTTCTGTGTGTTATTTGTCTGGTTGTAATGCTCTTGTGTGTGTGGGTGTCTGTGCTGAGAATGATGGTGTGTTTGTGTCAGACTGGAGCAGCTGGATTGACCTTGTTGACTCTCAATAACCGAGGAGTAGAAATATGGACTGATGTAAAGCGAGCACGTGGCTGTACTGCCCGAAAACACGTTTCTGAACTCCTTTTAGGGGCCACTGTTTGAGTTAATGTCAGAGTTTCACTTCACACCCTGGACTTTTGTTCCACAGTTTAATTCTTTCTTTGATTTTTGAGCCACAGTTTCTCTTAGTACCTCAGTTTCCAAGTCCTTCTAGCTATCAAGCCTTACTATCAGTATATCCATTCCTGTGCACCACGGTTTTTGAGCCATGACTGCGATTTGTATCCTGATATTTGTGCCACAGTTTTATTTATTCCTTTGTACAACCTCATTACTTCAGGTTTTGGGCCATCATTTAATTTGTAGATTGGTTTATGACTATTTGGGTTCATGACTCTGTTTAAGTACTTACCTCGAATTTTGGACCACAGATTCATTCATTCGTTAATTTTTGAGCCACAGCTTTGGTTTGCACCTCAGTTTTTCTTTAGTGGGGATGAGTAAATGATGAGTGGGGATGAATGGTCTTAGAGCATTCACTATTTCAGCATGGTTTAACTTTGTGAGTGTAACAGTCCAAAGTCCTGAACTCATGAGCTCCCACAATGAGAGTGTCAGGAGGCTCTGCTGTGCTTTTGAGTAATCTTATCACCTGCAAACCAATACTAATCAATACTAGCTGATTGGAATGATTGCCTGACTTACCTCACGTGATGAAACATGTGGTCCCCTCCAGGATGACATTGACCCTGTTTATGGATCAATAAATGGTTTGATGGCGATCAAAACGATGTAAATAAAATGTTACTTTTAGGGCACAATGAAACTTCTTGCCATTTTATTGCTTAACTGAAGTTGTGGTTTGTTAACAGTCATTCTTACTAACTTCCTGTTTGTGTTGTTCTGCATGATTGTTATTTTTATCAAGATTTTGTTGGGTTTGTGTGTTTTGTTATTTAAAGGAAAACCCGGCAGCGCACAAGATTTGTTCTTGAGTCACATCACTTGCAGAATATTCAGAGTATGATGATGATCTGCACTAAGGGATGAGCTCTTCACCTTCTGCTGTGTGACACGTTTAAGTTTTGTTTTTCTGTCTTTTAACGGAGTGTTACTTGTACAGACTAATCCAGAAAACTTGAAGCTCACTACACCACGGGGCTTGTTTTGCTGGCAGACCACGCATTTTTCATCATCACTTGATCATATTCATTTCATTGTGGGAAACCAAAATTATGATTAGGATTAAAATTAGATTTATTGTAGATATAGATTTACAGAACGACGATAAACCAGAAGCTGTCTGTGTGCACATGAAGTGTTATCTTTAAATCTAAATTTCATATTTGTTGCAAACCTTTCTGCAGACTGACAGCAGCCATCCTCAATTAGCTTTGCAGAATGTGAGATTTCACTAAAATTTGAAAGTTGATTAAAGTTTTGAGGAACTGATGAGTGACGATGACGAGAGAGGAGGTTGGATGAAGGACAATTATTAAATCAGGAAGTGTAGAGGGTGAGCAAGGAGGGAGTTAGAACAGCTACGAAGAGGATGAAGAGTGGAAAGGCAGTTGCATGCCTGCGGGGGTATGGGCAGTGGACTTTTTAATTAGATTCTTTAACACAATCCTCAACAGTGAGAGGATATCTGAGGAATGGAGAAAAGGTGTACTGGTACTGATTTGCTAGAACAACTGTGATGTGCAGAGCGGTAGTAGCTACAGAGAGATATGATACAAGAGATGTTTGAAGACAATGGTAAGGTGTGTGGTTGGAGTTACAGATGAGTTCAAGGTGGGGGTGGACTTATGGTCTTCCTCTTATTCTTGTTTTGGCTCCGCCCTTTAGAGGTTGTCAGAGCTGGCAGATCTGAAGAGGTTAAGACTTTTGTTGGAGTGAGCAGGATGGACAGGATTAAAAATGAGAACATCAGAGGTTCAGCTCAGGTCAACCATTTGGAGGCAAGGCTGCGATGGTTTGTGCATGTGCAGAGGAGGGACAGTGGATATATCAGTGGATATATTAACTATGGAGCTGCCAGGCAGGAGGAGAACAGGAAGACCACAGAGGAGGTTCATGGATGTAGTAAATGAGGACATGCAGCAGGTGGCACAGGAGGACACAGGGATAGGATGAGATGGAGGCAGATGATCTGCTGTGGGGACCTCTAATGGACGCAGCTAAAAGAAGAAGATGATGATTAAAAGTTTTACTTTATCTTATCGTGTTTAGCTCTTTTAATTGCTTACTTTTTCTGTATATTCTTATATGTTACTTTTGGTTTACTAAGATATTTGTGTTGCTGTATTTGCTTTCATTTTACTGAATATTTAAGTGTTTTTATTAATTGTTGTTTATGTTTTGGCTGCTATAACGCAGGTGATAGAATCATACCGTCCTGGGAAGACAAGTTTAAAAAAGTATTCCTGTGTGAAATGGGTCATAAATGGTTGTTTCAGTTGTATTTTAGTCTTTTGAGATTTAATCCTGATTCTAATTGGTGCCCTCAGATATTTAGCTTTTCTTTTCTTTTCTTTTCTTTTTTTTTGAGTAAAATCAAACTTCCTCCTGATTGTTGTCCAGATCCAAATCAGACCAATCAAAACTGTTCCAGGTTGCTGTTAACCAGGAAGTCATTCAAACATGTAAATGTTGCTAAAACTATAAAGCAAAGGCAGACTTCTGCCACACGTAAGCCTCATTGTTTCCTCTGTTTCCAGACACGTCACGATAATGTCGGGGAACAGTTTGGTTCTACCCATAGTGCTCTGGGGCCGCACGGCTCCCACCCACTGCATCAGCAGTCTGCTGGTGATGGATGACTTCAGCACCATCATCACCGGCTGCCACGATGGACAGATCTGCCTTTGGGACATGACGCCTGAGCTGGAAGTGAGTGTTTGTCCTCCAGCTTTATACAATCTGCTCCTTCTCCTCTCGTCAAACACTCTGCTCCTCTCTTACGTTTCCTGCTCAGATTTGTCCGAGGGCCATGCTGTTTGGTCACACAGCCTCCATCACCTGCCTCTCTAAAGCGAGCGCATGCAGCGACAAACAGTACATCGTCAGTGCATCTGAGAGTGGGTGAGCAAGTGTGAAGCGTGCTTCCATGACACTCTTTTTTGTAAACTTTTATATAACACGTTCATGTGAGTCATGTGTACACCTTTCTTTTCTTGTGAATTTTTTTTTTTTTTTAACTTGTATTTTAAAGCATTTTCATGTCACTGCTGAGGCTCAGTAACAGAAAGATTTGTCAGACTAGTTTTGGGAATAAACTCTGAAGACTGGTATTTAAATTTGAGCCTTTTCCCCCTAAATGTGTGTCACATTTGTCCTAATTATTATGCCTGTGGTTACATCTTACAGACATAAACTGTACAAAAAAAATGGACCACATTAGAGTCCCAAAACCTGTATTTTATAAAGTCCTGTACTGAAACTTTATTACCTTCAGCATTTTGGTTTATTGGAGCCAGAAGTCACCATATTTGGATGAAAGGGTGAAGTTACGAGGCTTATACAGATGCAACTGGCAGACACATGCATTTGCTAATAGATCAATAATAGACTGATCTGTTGCTGACCTATTAGCAGACGGGTGTACTGCAATCCTTATGAAAGACAAAGCTCTCCAGAGAGGCCAAAACTGTTCTCTGTAACAGGCTGTTCATTCCTGTAAACTTGGACATTTTTAAATGGGTCTACGAGTGACTGACTCACTTATGGAACTGCACTCTTTGGATTTATTTCTCTGTCTCAGAGGTTGCTGCTTGTCTTTTTTGATTGAATAAGCATTACGGTTGTCCTAAATGAATTCGTCGTTGCGTTTTTGCTGTGACGGTTTGTTTTAGGAGGTTTAGTTTGGACAGGGTGAGCTGTAAAAAGTTAGAAACGAGGAAATAAGTCATTACAACATATACATTAATTTTTTAAAAGCGTATATTCTCAGCAAGCTCTGAGCCAAACTCCACCCAATGCACAAGTCTGAGAAATGCTAAAAAGTCTGAGAGGAAGGCACCGGTGCAGGACAGCACATCAGTGGTAAATGTGTATTAGACGACTGGACTTCAGCTCCAGTAATTTCCAGAGCTGGAGATTTTTGAGATGAGACATTGTTGGTTTAAGAACGGGACCATGAACATGTCATGTCCTGCTGCCACTGTGGTTTTCTAAAAGAATGGAGTCTATTTTATTACAACCAAAATTAGCTTCAAAAACAGTTTAAGCTTCTGTGTATGAGGAAGCTCTTCAAAGTACATTTATGTGTGACTGCAGCTTGTTGACCTTTCAGGGAGATGTGTCTGTGGGACGTGAACGATGGACGCTGTATTGAGTTTACAAAGCTGGCATGTGCTCACATTGGCATACAGGTAACACACACACTCACTCACTCGCTCACACACATACACACGAGCACACACATGTGCACTGAATGATCATCAAACATCAAGGAAGTAAGCAGTATAGTTGCATAGCACTGATTCTGGTTGCAGGTTTTTCATAATGAGAGCATTCAAAGGGAATGGTCCTGCTCCTTCTCCTAAGCTTTTTTTCTTTGGGCTCTGCCTTTTTCCTTTTTTTTTTTTTTTTAAAAAAAAGGGAACAAGCTCAGGTTTACAAAAAGAAAAAGCTGAAAACTATTTAACCAGCACAAAATGTGACACATGACTAAAGTATTTATTATATATATGTCTATGAACTGTAAGCAAAAAAGCCTGATATTACCCCCAGGAAATGTTGGAGACCAAAATTAAGCCACAAAGTGACTGAAATGAGCTTTAAATCCACATAATTTAATCTTCACTCCCCTCCTTCTTCTCCTGCTCCTCTTCAGTACTACCAGTTCACCATCGGCACTCAGAGGGAGGGGCGTCTCCTTTGTAACGGCCACTACCCAGAAATCTTGGTGGTGGATGCCACCAGCCTGGAGGTCCTGTACTCGCTGGTGTCTAAGATCTCTCCTGACTGGATCAGCTCTATGAGCATCATCCGATCCCACCGCACACAAGGTGAGAGTTTCCCTCAGGGTCACTGCTTTGTGTGTTATCTACTAGACTGCCCTGCACAAAACATAATCGCTTAATGTGTGTACTTGTGAATAAGCTAACTTATGTGTCTATGCAGAGGACACAGTGGTCGCAGTGTCAGTGACGGGCATCCTGAAGGTCTGGATCATAACACCTGAGGTCAGCAGAATGCAGGTACACACCTATACAGATGTTTATTAAAATGTGCATCAGGCTTCAGTTAGACCATCATAAATTAAGCTGGAAATAAAAGAAAGCTAAGAAAACACAGACCTCTCCAGTACTACTGGTTTCTGGATGGCTTTAAAAAGGTACCAGTGTTTAGTGAAAGTCAGGCCTAGCTAGTTACAGGTGTCTTGTTTCAGCATACCTGTCATTCACACCCCGAATTATAAAGTATTATAATTCGAAGGACGAAATTTTCAATAGAGTCTGAAACTGTTTTTTGCGACAGGCTGCAAACATGTTTATTTCTGTTGTAAAGTTGGACATTTGAAGGTGGAAGTCTCTGGAAACCAGCCTCAAGTGGACGTTAGAGGAACTGCAATTTTTGACAGTTCAGCCCTGAGGGTTGTTCCTTTAGTGAAGAATTTAAAATCAAGGGAAAAAATGAACACAAACATCAGCTGACATATTTTCCTTCTTGTCTGTGTCACCAGCATTGCCACATGGCTCTGCTCAGGATCTAATTTGTAATTTCTTTGTGTGTATGTGTGTTTTTTGGTTTTTTTTTTTTAGGACTTGGACCCTGTGTTTGAAGAGGAGTCCAAACCGATCTACTGTCAGGGCTGCCAAAGCATCTCCTTCTGCACCTTCACTCAGAGCAGCCTGCTGGTCGTCTGCTCCAAATACTGGAGGGTAAGAACCTGCACGAACCACTCAGGAGGGTTGTTTTTGCTGCGCGATGAAAAGCTCCCGTGTCTGATTAACTATTTTAGACTGATTAAAATACAGTAGATTGAACAAGTTGGCAGAGTGATAGAAATGTTATCATGTAATGCCATTTTATCCAATCACATGAAGCCTGTACTGCGAAGCAGACACCTTGACAGTTATCCTGGGGTTTTCTGTACTATGAAGCTGGTTTACTTCTTCCTCTGTAAATCATTATGGTACCTGTAAACTTCACCTGCTGCTGGAGCAGTGCAGTAAACGTGTTGTACTGAGAAATAAATTTTATTTGTGTAGCTTGTTAAGTCATACCCTACTAAAACCAATGAATTAACGCCACACCTTGTGCCACTATGCATGTATTAAGTTGGTGTTTTAGGAAATGTATAAAATGTTGTTACACTTGATTATAAGTGGAGTAGGTGGCACTCGTAGGGATCGTTTTCTGTGGAAGAAAAGTCATATGATCTGTGAAATGCCTGTTTCAGATTGGTCAGATGCTGCCAACACCATTCCTTTCATGTGAACGCACAGGGGAAACCCTGGATTAACTTAGTGAGTTGATAAGCAATCACATGAAGCTGGTTATTCCTACTGGTTAGGATAAATGAATCCAGATAACGGAAAGAGACCTTGGGGTTGTTGAACTCACTTTGTAGTACAGGGCCCTGATCTCAGTCGGCTTTGACCACTAATCACAGCAGACAGAATCGAGGCTCTTCTGCTGGTGTAGCATGGTTTGTTTTGTTTTTTCTTCTTCATGCTGGAAGTGGGAAATAAACTCCCTGGCTACCTGGTGCAATCAGTAACAGAAAGACTGGAGAGAGATCTCTGTTGTGTTTTCTCTGTACTTGAGTCACACATTACACTTATGAGACAACACACAAGCCTTGATCAGGGTGTTAATTTCACACATTTCAAACAGACAGTTTATAAAAACTGCTAAACCACTAAGCTAAACAGGGCCTGAGAATGATGACGATTTTCCAACCCTACTACCACAGAGGAGTGCTGATGGATCTCTACAATATCAACACACAGCAGTCTGAAGTCTTGGCCTGGACAGACGGTTATGTTAATGAATTTCTGTCTGCCTCAGGTGTTTGATGCGGGCGATTACTCCCTGCTGTGCTCGGTGTCCAACGACAACGACCAGTCGTGGACGGGAGGCGAGTTCATCGCTGCGGACAAAGTCATCATCTGGACCGAGGATGGCTGCAGCTACATCTACAAGCTGCCAGCCAGGTAATCCTCTCGCTCATCTGTCATCACTGCAGAAAAAGACAGATTCATCGTCATGACGACTTAACCTAAACGTGTCTTTGTGTTTCTTAGCTGCCTGCCTGCTAGTGAGCATTTCCGCAGTGACGTTGGGAAAACCAAAGAAGGTTCGATCCCTCCGCTGGTGTACAGCATCGCTGACCGCTCGGACAAACAGGTGAGTCCTCCGCCCGCCTCAGATCGCACGTGTAGCGAAGAAGATGGGAGATTTAATGATTTAATACCAAGTAAATACAGGGCCAGTGTTGCTGATATCAGTACTGATACCGATGCTTTGAATTTATAAAGGCTTCATCTGTTGTTTAAATGTTTTATAGACTATAAATAGCATAGAGCTGACAGTCATTTTTATTACAATTTTAAACTTAAATTATTATTTTTTTTTTTAATTTTTAATAAAATAATTTTTTAACACAGTTCAGTGGGATGAATATATTATATGAATCTGATTACAGTCTAAAGATAATGTATAGTCTAAAATACAGTGTGAGTGCATTGCATAGACACGTCTCCTTATGGAGGAAGTAGATCTGGAGGGGAGTCATTTGATTAGTTTAAAACACTTTGAGAAGTGAGAGAATGAGATCCTAAACACCGTTCATGAGACGGACACAGGTAAAACACCATCATCATTATTATTGTGATTATTAAGTGTCCCCATGCAAAGAGGTACACTTACTACTATTTGACAGATTTATTCTTTGGTTATTATGATTATTATTGTCATTACGACATGTTTAAGCTAAAAACTTTATACTGCGTTTCAGCATTGAGCCTCCTTTAGGGGGTGAGATAACAGGCACAAGCCTGCCAGTTAATGTTTTACTGGTAGATACAGAAAAACTCCAGTTGTTCACACTGACTTTCAGTACTTGGTGAGTAATCTTATTGTGCAGCAAACCAGCGGGCCCGTCCTGCTTTTAGCGATGTAAAGCCAGCCTAACGTGGTACTAGCTCTGCAATAATCTTGATAAATGTGGGTCTTGAAGTCTTGAGGCTGCTGTGTCTTGTCTATTTGAGTTATTATATGTGGGGTTCACTTCATGCACATGGATGGGTACATGTGGTTGCGTTTTCAAGGTCACAAAATTCCAGCAGAGATCAGCCTTTAAAGGCCACCAACAGTTGCAGACATGACCTGCTGTTCCAGGTGGTAGCTCATCCCTGTTTCCCCTTTATTCCTTTAAAGCTTTTAATTTGAAACCGCTGCAGGAAATGTAAATGAAAGATTTCATCTTGATCCGTGTGCATGAACCGGACTTTGTCTTCTGTTCATTTCTGTTTTAATTTCCTTTGGTTTTTGTATGTATGTATTTATAATTTGTTGTCTTGTTGGTATTAATGTGCTGTTTGTGCCTTTTTTGTTACTTTTGCTGTTTCTACCTTATGCTCCCTCCCTCGCTCCTCTCAGAGGGAAGGAGAGGGAGGTGAGGAGGAGGAGATGATTTTGGAGGTGATGTGCTTCCCTCCCAGCGGGTACGACTTGGAGCTCTACACCCCAGAGCCGTTATTCCACCAACGGCCTCTAGAGGCACCTGTAAGCCCAAGAAAAATACATGCTGAAAGTGAAGGCAGGAAGAAGAAGGTTTCACTGTCATGGCTAAGCTGCAAAAGCTAAAAGAGGCAGAATAAAAGTTTTTAGAATTGAATTCATTACTTTGGAGAAGCCAGAGCTGAAAAATGCTCGATTAATCTTTCTTTCAAGCTGATTTTTTTTTTATATGAATTATTCTTAGAAAGGAAGTTAAAGCTAACAAATGTTCTTAAATTATAATCTTTGGTCATTTGAAGAGATGGTTTAGGGTCCAGGTAGGGTTTAAAAGATTTTCCTTTGAAATGCTTGGCGCATTGGGACTTTGCAGCTCAGCCAGAAAGTGACAACCAGGTGAGAAGAGCGAACTGTGAGAACAGCAGTGAAAGTGTTGATGTCAGCTCAGTGGCTCACATTCTTCAGCTCACACTTTTCAGCCATAACAAACACAGCATCCCATCTCATCAGGGGGTGCCAAGGTCCTTTATACACTAAAAGGTAAAGACCCAACAGTATTAGAGGGAAAGTCTCAACAAACAGAACATTCGCTATGACCAAACACTTGGCAACAGTGTTGAGAGGAAGAACTGCTTTTTAACAAGGAAGAGCTCTTCAGTTGGACCAGGATCATGGAGGTGCAGGTCTCTGATTGGTGTTGCTATTTCCAGGTTCAAATGTGCCTTCAATTCCTAAAAGCAAGCAAACACTTAGGTACCACTACGACAAAATGCATTTGATGGGTTAATGAAGTTTGGCTTGTTGACATAATGATGTGGGCAGATGTTTTCAAAAAAAAAGAGAAGAGGATCCTGATGTGCCATTTTACTCTGGGAAAATCTAGGAAACAATTTTATATCTGCAGTCTAAGAGTGAAGTGCTTTGTTGGGATACTGTGGGTCTACGAGGTCTGTAAGATGTAATGGACCTGATCATTCAGGACTTTGTATATCAGAAGAATATATTGAATTTTATTATATGAGCATAGGGTAATTTCTGATGTCAGCAAAGCTGTGGCTGAGCATAGCTTAGGATGCACATAAAACAGCAGTGGTCCAAGACTGAGTCTATGGGGAACGCCACCATAATAGAAAATATTAGAAATGGTAATATCTATAAGTTTGCTAGGAAAACGAACCACTGAAAGCTGCTGTTTTGCTTGTACGAGGTAATTAGAGTTGTTTTGAGAGTGAGCTGCTGAGTTGATGACTGTTTGAGTGAACTGCCTGTTTTTGTTTGCTCCGCTCTTTGTTTTCCTTCCTGCCTAACCAACTGATGGACTGAAGTCACTCTGGTTCACCTGGTTTCACGCTCTCCTCACACTAAAGCAAAACTCTTCCTCCAAAGCACCATCACCCTCCTCATCTGTCTTCATACTAATGAAGATGCATGCAAAGTTCCCCAAGCTGCTTTTTAAGCAAATAATGACCCGCTGAGTCCCGGAGGTCACAACAAACCAAAGGCGCACAACGGGTCAGCCACAGTCAAACAGCCAAAAACTCTGCATTATTTGTGAAGTATTCATGAATAGTAATTACCAAGTGTTGCTGTTCATGCCTGTAAACGTCCTTTATTTGACAAATTTCTTTATTTTCTTTTATATATCTACATTTTAGATAACACAGCAAAAAAGGTGGTTATCTTGGAATAATGGAAAAGATGTTCATGGTCCACATCAAATGCAAAACATTTAATTGAAATTGAAGTATAAATAAAAGTTTACAGAAGACCAATTTATTTGTACTTTTAAAATAGTGCTTTAAAAAAATGTAACACATAATTAACACATAAATAACACATAATGGCAACATGGTGCACAGAACTCGCTTCATGCACGAGATATATAAAAGTTGTAAATATTTAAGAATGATAAAAAACTAATGTTTATATTTGCTGTTGCATCACTGCACTTAAACACGGTTATGTGAACAACAAGATTTTTCAGACAAAGTCGACAACTTCACACTTAACACACTGACATAAAGAACAAGGATTATAGTCGATCTTCACACATATGTGCTCTAATAATATATCTGTATAATAAAAGATAATCAGAAGTGATAGCCCTCCCATTTATTCCACAAATATAGTTGAACTCTTAGAGGATAAACACAATATCTTTTTTTGGACATGAAAACTGAAAAAGCATTAAAATGTAGCATTTATGATATGGTAACTAGATTACCGCATATCTTCCAATTGTAGACCGGGTGTTTATTCAAAAAATGATCCGGCCGACCCGGCGATTAAAAGAGACTGGCGGTTATTGGAGACAGGCTTTTATTCCCTTCTCAGAATTGTCGCGGAAGTGAGAGGGCGAAAAAGGACCCAGGCGCGGTTTTTAGACTGAGGTGAAAAGAACATATTCCAACAGTTCACAAATAATGCAGTTCTCAATTGTGCTCCTCCTTTGCTCCCGAGTGTCTCCTTGTCTGTGGTAGCCCAGTGCACGAGTGGTGCTCCCCGTAACTTCTCTCCACCCGACTCTCCAGGAGAGGAAGTAAAACATCAGAAAAATCACAGTTAGCAGGTTCGCTAGCCGACAGTTCCAGTTCAGTGTAATAATCCCACTTTGATGGTCGCTGCATCCAGCTTAAATGCTGGTGGTGGTAGATGACGGCTGATTGGAAACAGCTGGCTGAGTGATCAGACGCAGGAGGACCGACAACAGCGCGGAGGGATTTAAAAATAAAAAATAAAAAAAATTTTAATTTATTTTGAGCGACGTACCAGTCACACTCCATACCAGTTGGTGGCGGTAATGCACCATTCAGTTGTTTGCCAACCGCCAATAAACTTTTAAAAAGAAGAAGAAGATGGCGCGTAGGGACTTCCGGGTCGAAGGTCGCCCGGCTACTATTGGAGACCGGCGTCTATTTGTCGTCACATGTTTTAAAACCGGCGTTTATTAGAAACCGGCATTTAAAAGAGACAGGTTACTAATGGAAGATATACGGTAAATACAAACGTATTTCATCATAGTGTGGAGGAAATTTTGTAACCAAAGCCCATTGATCGTCATCACTAGGCCCAACTTCATATCATCAGCACCAATTTAATAGAAAATCCAAATATAAAATGTAATTTTATGTTCATCTGGTGTTATAAAATATTAAATATGATGTAATATGATGTTATTTACTGTAAATGATATTGTGTTCCACATGCAAACCCAGTTTGACATTTGATTGTGGTTGACCTGACAGCAGAAATTGACATTTTGAAAGAAGTATAGATGGTCTTCTTGTCAGCTCGTCTCACTTTGTACTAAAACTGTAACTGACGATTCACATCAGGTGTTTTAGGGACGTGAAAGGCTTGGAGTGGAATTTGGGTTTCATCAGTTTAGTTTAAGGCATATTTCCAAAATAAAAACTGTGTGAATGGTACTTTTATAACATTTACATATTTGTTATTACAGTATTAGATTGGATAAAAGGGTGTTTCTGTGTTCTGACCTAAACTAAAACCAGCTTTTTGATTTTCATGGGCACGTTTCCAAAGCTTTTTTTCATCATACTTGGTCTAAGAGTCTCTTTCCTGGTTGGCTTTTAATTTCAAATATGTACCAGAAGTGTTCAATTTTACAAATAAAGAGAAGAGTAACTTCTTCTAGAATTTAACTTTTTAGAATTTAACAATTGTATTTTTGTAGTGAAGCTGATTCTCTACAGTTTTGCTCACTTTTTTTCTTTTTGCATTAAATATTTTAATAGGCTAAAAGAAATTCAGAGTCACACTACTCTGAATATTGTGTTTGTAATTATCCAGATGAATGAGGTGCAGTGGGTGGCTGTCCTGTCTTTGTTTTTCTTGCTTCTTCTGTTGGGTTTTGTTAAAAACTTAAACTCTCCCAGCTGTTTGTTTACATCTTTACCGAAAGATGTGGTTTGGTTTGTGTGTGCTTGTGTGATATTTGGTGGCACTTTGCATACTCGTCCACAGCACTCAGATGAGCTGAACTAATTGATCGTTCTTCACCCCCTCAGCCATCACACAGTGACGCCACGCTCGCAGGTTCACCGGCTTTCATCATCACAGCCCCCCCCCCCCCCCCCCCCCCCCCCCCCCCCCCCCCCCCCCCCCCCCCCCCCCCCCACCCCCCCCCCCCCCCCCCCCCCCCCCCCCCCCCCTCCTCTCCTTTCTCTCCCCTCCTTTCCT
>VURO01015055.1:30086-43963 GCA_015108175.1 Pelvicachromis taeniatus
TAAAAAAAACAAAAGAATTTTTTTTTTTTTTTTTTTTTTTTCTCCTTCTTTTTTTAAATCTTAAACTTAAACCGGGTCCTAAGTATTTATTTTTCTGCTTTAAAAGTAGTCCTCCAGCGCTTGTTTTTACATTTTTACATGCTGTAGTGCCCCCCCCCCCAACATCCAGTGTATCAATGCATCCTTTATGTCCCCAGTTTTTAAAATCCGTGTCTAGTAAGTTTATAGTAACTAAATAGAAACATAAAAAGTGAAATAAACTACCCAGAAATTGAAAACGTTTTTTGTATTTTATAGATTTTAGAAATTGTAAAAGGATAAAAGTTGCATAAAATCCTTTCAAACCACAAAAAATATTTTGAGTGTGCACATTTCTTTGTTTTTAGAAATTGTAATAAAAATGCACACTGCGCACAGTGTGCACAAAGACAGCATGTATGTCAAAATTCCATTTCCAAAAGTGCAAAGTTACCAGCGTCCCAGGAAATAACATTTAGAAAGGCACAAAGTCAAACAAGGAGCTTCAGAGAAAAAATAAACTACATTTCACAGGTAAATTATGTCACATGTAGTTTTTACAGTTAGTGCTGTGCATGAAAATACGTGATGGCTGATGCTGATGACATGCTGAGTTATGGAAGCGGAGGCGTGCCTGTTGGAAATAAAAGGTTAAATTATGCTTAAGTACCAGAAACGGCAGTTTCTCTAATATCCACTAGAGGCTTACTCCAAAAGTGAGTCACGAGAACCTGGGACTGTTGTCGAGATGAAACTAACATAGAGGAAAACTGAGTTGAATGTTTTATTGTGGCACTCCACAACAAAATGTCTTAAATTTTGTGTTTAGGGTATTTTAATTATGAATATCCACCTTTTGAATATGGCGGGAAATAATAAAAAGCTCCGCTAAAGACTGATCATACGTAATAAAGAATTAGATTTTAGCTCACGGCACACTTGAGTGACCCTTTCTCTGCTGTGCTTGTTAGCTTTCAGCTCCTTTGAGCTTCACCTGTGAGGGGACCACTTGTCAGACCTGATGATCTGATCTGTCCCGACAGCGGTAACCCTGCCCAAATGAGCGGCCCAGCACCGAAAACAAGCACCGTGAATTATTTAGTGCTTGAACAGTCGAGTTGAGTCGAGTTGCTGGTGCAGTTTGACTTCTGCAGGTTCACTTGGAAGTCATTTAGCTCCGGTCTCCTCTGCTCTGAGGGGTCGTTCTTTCTTTCTACTTTTTCCTCTCTCTCCTGTTTCCTTCCACCTGATAACCTTTGTGTTGTTCTTCTCTCTCTCCTCTGGGTCTTCTGGGGGGAGCCCCCCTCCCCATCGTCATAACCGCCCATAATCACAGCTCTTCTCTGAAAAGGCCAACAAACAACAGCTGTAATCTTTCCTCTCCTTTTATGTCAGAAATGCATCACTGCGCTTCACTTTCCTGCCTCCCACCCTTGCCGTCATTTCCCCTTCATGCCTGCTGAAATTATGGCTCAAAACTACCAACTCCCCCAACATGTGTATGTGTTCTCCCCGCTGGGTGTAATGGTGGATAATGACCATGAAATGTCAGACTATCAACCCAAACATTTCACCCAGCTGACTCTGTGTGTGTGCATGCGGGCGTGCGCGTGCGTGTGTGTGTGTGTGTGATTGATGTTGGTTTGTTCAGAAGCTTTTCTGCTGAATGTGCTGATCTGTGAATGTTTGTGTTCATGAAAAAACTGCTGGGTCCAGACTGTGGAGCTGACAGGGTTGATGTTTTATGTCTCCAAACATGAGGCTGAAGTTTGTCAGGATCCAGGAAGTCGGTTTACTGGAGCTCTGAGTTTGTTAAGCCTGAGCTCGGGGAAACCAGAACTCTGAATCAGGTGCCCCAGTTCCTCTGTGACTCCTCCCCCTCCTGCTGCGCCTGAATTTTATGACAACATTGATCTGCTCCTCTTCTCCCCCAAGTAATGTTCTTCTTCTTCTTCTTCTCTCCGACCTTTTCCTTCACCTCATTCATTGTCTTGTCTTCCTCCTTCCTCTTCTTTTGCTTCTCAACTTTCTTCCCTCTCCTTGTCTTCCTCCACCCTCCTTTTTCTTCACGTCCATCTCCTTTGTTATCTTCTCCTTTGACATCTTCTTTTTCTTCTCTTCTGCCCTTTTCTCCTTGTGCTCCTCCTTTTTCCTTATCCTCCTCTGCTGCCTTCACATCCTCCTCCTCTTCCTCTACCTTCTACAGTCCTGTTCTCCTTTTCCTCCTCAACTTTCTTCTTCTCCTTGTCCTCCTACCAACTACTTCTTCTCTCCACCTTATTCTTCATCCCCTTTTCTTCTCCATCCTTGTCCTTCTTTGCATCCTCCTCCTCACAATTCTTCTCTTGTTTTCTGCACAAATTCAAACTAACTGTATCTCTCCTCATTCACTTAAATGATCTCATGCCTGATTCGCATTTCTTTCTTGCTCCTGTCACTCCGTCTTTAACTCCATGTCCTCCTGCTGGGTCTGTTTTGTAGTCGAGTTGTGTTTGACTCTAAGAAAGCTTAAGCTCAAACTTAAATATTACAGACTGCACTCCACTGTAGAGATGAATAGTGATCATTTTACATCAATACCTACATTTAACATCCAATGTATCATCAAAAAAAACCTCTGACAATAGATATTTGTGCAAGTGATTGTTGTTCTTATTGTACCCATGTAGTACAATAAAACTGCCTTTAGATGGCAGTGTTCCTCCACCAAAATGGAGTCTGTCTCACACAGACACAGGGGTGAGGATCCAGTATCAGGAAAAATCAAAGACTTCTGTGAAAATAAGAACTATCTTCTTAGTCTGAAGCCAGAAACCAGTATTAAAAAGATCCAAGCAGGAGACATTTTTTGAATAAATTAGTATGTTTATCTGTGCATGCACTAGTGTGTCAGGAAACTGTCTAATAGAGCATTCACTGATAGTAGTGCCAGTGTTTACCTACTTCACATCATTTTCTTATTTCAAGGAAATGTAAATGACACCAAAAAAATAAATAAATGGACAAATCAAAATTAGCCAGTAATTTAACAGTTATACATGTTTGAAGAATACACTGAATTTATGAGCACATCACCGTTTTCAGCACAACTTTTCAAACGCACACAAAGACGCACAACACGTCAGCCCTCAGGGAAGACCAGCCTGTCAAAGCTGTGATGTCGCTCTGTGTGTGTGTGTGTGTGTGTGTGTGTGTGTGTGTGTGTGTGTGTGTGTGTGTGTGTGTGTGTCCCAGCTGCAGGTGTATTGTGTCTCTTGGTCAGTCAGGACGTGTCTTTACCGCTAATTATTGTTCTCTCCCACACGGTCACATCCAGCTCGATACAAAGAGCTTCAGGCAAAAGGAAAAAAAATGTTGTTAAAGTGCAACAAAATGACCATTGATCAGTAAAGGTACAAATATGAAAATAATACCTGAATTTTACACAAAGTCAACGAGTACTGCAGACTCAGCGATCCAGATAAAAAAACAAGTTCTCACATAGAAGAACCCCCTCCTCCCCCCAGCATTTCCATATGGAAATGTTTTCAAAGTGACGTTTACAAACTGAGCGGGGGAAAAAACAGAACAATATATATTAAAAAATTCTAAACTTCCTGAGGGAACAAATGTCAAATCAACAATAACATGGCAAATTGTTGTGAAAAATGAGCAAATGTACACTATAATGGTACATTGTGGAGGCGAAAGGGAAAACGGAGACCAAAAAACTGGCAATATGAAGGATATTATATTATGAAGGAAAATAAGTGCCATACTTACCAAAGTAACACTACCATGTCATATTCACAAGAAAAATGGCAAATTTCAAAAGAAAAACGTGGCATATTGCCGAGAGGAAGAAGCAAAGCTTGAGGTCTGTGTCTGTTTAAAGTCACTTTCTTGTAGTTTATTTTAAAATGTGGAGAGAAAATTCAACACAACACGATTATAACAGTGAGTTAACTCTAATCCTAAGTACACGGGAGGAAGATTCTGTGAGGAATCGGATGTTTTCTCTCTCTTTATGTAGATCTTTAAAGACAAATTTGATCCAGTGCTATGGTTACAAAGGTAAATGACAGACATGATGTGATGTGACCTTAGACGTGAAAAGAAATAGGCTTAAATCAGGGTCTGAAAAGTGAAGTGAGTGCTTTCGTGCCTGAAATCTGCAGCCTATGCAATGATCACAGGGTCGCTTCAATTAGTCTATGGGAAAATGAGCCTTCTGTGAGTTTCCTGAGAATTTTATGGACTCTGTTGGTTGTCTTATTTAATGAAAAACTGTTTGTTTTTGTAGATTACGGCCCCTTTAGAATCAAACGGAGTGATAGGGCAGGATGTGATAGCTTGTCACGTTTCATTTCCAAACACCATTGTGGTTATTGCAAAAAGCTCTGTGATCTTAAGGCAAAAGGTTAAAAAACATGCTGATAAAAATCCAGCTTTGGCCTTTTCTTTCCTCTTCATTTCCCCTCTTCATTCCTCTCTTAATCACCTCCTCCCTCACTTTCTCCTCCTCCCATCTCCTCCCTTAGACTCGAAGTCTAACAGGATCACAGTTTAATTGCAGCCATCAGCTCATTAACATGGAAACGAGAAGCAAACAGCTCCATGCACACGCTGTCTCTTCTAATACAATTAAAATTGAGCAGAGTGTTAATATTAGTGGCAATTACAGGTGTGGGTGTGCGCGCGTGTGTATGTGTGTGAGAGAGAGAGAGAGAGAGGATGATTGATCCTGTCTTTTGTCATTTAAATAATGAGCTTTTGATTAGGAGCTCTTGAACTTCTTAATTGAATTTATATCGACAATGGATCATTTAAATATATTTAATGTGAAAATTGTCAACTGTAATTGACACTTTTCAAGCTCACAAGTTCATGGTTTTATTTGTGTTCTCTCAGGTGGAGACTTTATCTTATGGAGTCTCATATATTTGGCTTTTTTTTTTTTTTTTAACTAATAATAGTGTTTCTCATAGTTAGTGCTACCTGCCAATTAATGTTCTTAAAACTGAACTCTCTTTCCACCAGGGCAACTTACCGAAATATTCCCACAATGCCTTGGTGGTCCAGGCGATGAAGACCAACCTGACGGACCCCGACATGCATGTGCTGTTCTTTGACGTGGAGGCGGTGATCATCCAACTGCTGACAGAGGAAGCTCAGAGACCGAACCCCATGCTGGTGTCCCCGGAGACCCTGCAGAAGAGCCAGGCTGGCGCCGATAAGGGCGGATCCTTGTTGGCTCATAAGATCTTCAAACAGGTCCATAAACACAAAAAACCCACTAATGAAGGTCTTTTATTACTGTATTATTTTTGTTTTTCATGTAAATAATCTCTCTAAAACCAGGTGAAAGAGACCATGAAGGAGACTATTAAGGAGCACCTATTAGATGAAGATGAGGAAGAAGAGGAAGAGATGAGGAGGCGCGAGGAGAAGTCCAAGTCTCTGAGTCTGCTGGAGTATAACCTGACGATGGACACGGCCAAGCTCTTCATGTCCTGCCTGCATGCCTGGGGTCTCAACGAACAGCTGGACACCATCTGTCTGGAGCGACTGGGCATGCTCAGACCACACTGCCCCATCTCCTTTGGCTTGATCTCCAGAGGAGGGCACATGTCCCTCATGCTGCCCACGTTCAAGGTAACTGTTATCACCTGGGTTCCAGGTGTCTTTCCATGAAAGACATACCTTTGAACATGAAGCATTTAAAAAGCTAAACTAATGGTTTGATAAGAGAACACCCAAAAATAAGAACTTCTCCTCTTTGTCTAACTCCATTTCCCAGGAGTCTTTGCTTCGTCAGCTCTCCCTGGCGACAGGCCGGAAGCTATCTCTGTCTGACATAGTGGGAAAGGGGACGTATGGTGTGTCAAGGGCCGTTACCACACATCACCTCCTCTCTGTCATCTCACTGGCTAACACTCTGATGGGCATGACCAATGCCACCTTTGTTGGAGAGCACATGAAGAAAGCACCGGCCAGGTAACAAACACGCATGGACTAACTCTTAAAAGTGATTTAGCTTTTCATATTTGTACTTCAAAAACTCCTTCAGAGTTTCAGAAGAGTTGGTTGAAGAAGTGATAATGTTGGATGTGGGTTTACCTGGTCAGTACAAACTAATCTACAATGGCAGGATTTACTTCCTGTGGCTTTGCAACTTAAGTTTTCATGTTAGCCAGTTCTTAACTGATGGACGGATGGATGGATACATGAATGGATAAAAGGTTTGAAAGATTGATGGTTCAATGATAGGATGAATGATAAATGGTTTTAATGCACAGATGCATGGATAGACAGTTAAGTGCATAATTATATGGTTGGATGAAAGATGGTTAAATGATGATGATAAAAGATGTTTTGGGCTTGGATGGATGGGAAGATTCGATGTCTATTCGATGGATCCATCCAATGTATATGTTGGATGGATAGAGAAATGTTGATGGTTGGATGAATGGATGAAAGATGGTTTAGTGCATGGATAGTATAACTGACAGATAAATACCTGGATAAATTATGCATGAATGAGTGGATAGATGGTTAAATGGTTTGTCGGACTAACAACTGGATGGAGGCGCAAGTGGTTGGATAAATAGACAGTTGGATAGGTGGCATGTTGGTAGTTAATTACATAACATCTTAAATCAATTAAAAAAACAATAATGTGCCATTAAGTGCACCAAAAATATTAAAAACTAAATGAAATGGGATGTATTAGTCATATTTTAATTCATGTATTTATATTGTTAATTTATATATGTACTATTTTTGTTTTTACTCCCTTTGAACTGTCGCATTTTATACATTACTGTCTACTTCGATATTTACGTTTGATCTTTGTTCTTCTGTAGCTCCTCTCGCCCACGCTGAGCAAACAAAGCAGCAGCAAACTTGTTTTGCGTTCATTTGACTTTTATAGGATTTAAATTTCACACTTTGTCCATCAGCAAAAAGCAAACAGCAATCTGTGGAAATTGGTCTGTTTCAACACCCTGAATTGTGCACAAAAATATATCCACTCATTTGTTTTAAATTGATACCTGTTCATAAGTTCATTTTATCTAGAATTATCAGGCAGATAACACATCTGATTCCAGCTTAAAAACGATATAACAACTGAAACAAACTGCAGCAGAAACTGAACTCAAAGTGCAGAGCATATACATCCTACCTACAGCAGCTACCATCGTGCGTGTGCGTGTGCGTGTGCATGTGTGTAGCTGATTGTTTAGTCTGTCTGAGCTCTCATTGTGCTGTGAAAGATTTAACACAGAGGTCGAGGTCCTGCTGCTGCTGTAATACCAACACAACATTTCATCGTCCCGTCAACCCTGCTTCAAGGATAACTCTGCAGGGAGGGCGAGGAGCGAAGAGTCAGAGATGATAAAAACACAGGGCGAGGGGGTACTGAGGTGTTTGATCGGCCTTCATCAGTTTTCAGTCTATAATTTACTTATTTTTGTGGTTAAAATATATTTTCCTGCTATATGTGTAGTTTTACAATGATGAATATTCACATTAAACAAGGACAAAGTTCTGTTTTTCTTTTCTTTTAAACAGTGAATTCAGAAAGGAGCTGTTGTGAGCAGGGATACATAACTGTAAATAAATACAAAACTACCAAAACAAGACAAAAGGAAAAACCAGGCTGTTGTAATGGAATAAACACAAGCGATGCTGGGTCTGGGTGGGTGCGGTGGTTGTGATTCAAGAGTTGCAACTGTAAGTATTGTCAGAACACAGGAAAAACCCACAAATCATAGATTTGGTTCACAACACAAACGGTGCCTAAAGTAAAGTTTGTCTAAAGGTATGGTCAGTGAAACGACTCATTTCAGGCAGAATATTAGCCGATGGGCCCCAATATAAGATAAATAAGGATATTTTTTTTATAACTGTGAATCAGGCAAATCTTCTCTATTAGAACCCAAAAGCAAAAATGACAGTGCTTCACTTTAGTATTTTAGCCCCTATAAAGGTTCGTCCTCTCAGTAATTTTAATGTCATTTTTGAACTCTTTCCCCCTTAAAGATGCCATTCGAGGACCTCTGCTGTACCCATAATTGTTTTGACACCTCAGCATGTCAATAAAAACATAGTTTGATGAGAGATTTTTCCAAGGGTAACTGCCACCCTCGCTAACTTCTGCTGCAAACCTAGTCATTTTGTTCAATAAGCAGACCTGAAATATGACAGAAACCAGTTCAGAAAAGAGCTTCAATGGTTACTCCTATAAAGGTTTTCAAGGGGGAAAGGGTTAAGCCCCCTTATGTGTCATAGGTTAGGGTGGAAAGTACAGCTTGGATTCTAATCATCATCATTAGAGTCTTGTCTAATATAAGTGACATAAAAGTCAGCTGCTAGGTGTCCTCAGTGTCAGTCTTGGGTCAGTTCTGAAATCCTTGAAATACAATATTGTTGAGTTTACTCTGAAGTCACTCATGATGACTTGAATTTTCCCCTCTCAAATCGAATCTGAAGTCCTTACAGCCAGAGCTAAAGCTCCATCAGCTTATACAGTGATAAGTTTGAATCTCCTTAACATTGAAAGGAGAGGAGGTGGTCCAAGCATCGCTGATGTCACACTGTTATCTGATTACCTTTCTGTGTAAGAAATGAAAGGAAGTCAAACTTTGTAAAGTTGATGCAGTCAGGAGTCACAGATATAGCATGAAAAACAAAAAGCAGAAGAACAAAAGACGCCACACACAGGCTGAAAACCTCCCAGAGAAGTTTATTACTTTCACATAAGCCCAGAACTCTTCTTCTGTGGTGTGTCCAGATCAGAGGAGGTGATTGTGCAGCTACAAACAGAAGTTGAAGACTTCTTTATGAAGCTCAAACAAGGATCTTCTCTCTGTCCGTCTTTGCCTCGACACTGCAGAACAGCAGTTGTGAATATTTGAAGTTGTTTTGGTTTTTGGCTTTTTCATGTTTCTCATCTTACATTTATGATGTCAGAAAAGCTTCCTCTCTGTGTGCTGGAGTTTGAAAAGAAGTACTCCTGAACTCTTTTAGAGTTTCAACAGCAGTTCCTCCACCTGCCTTTGCTGAGGGCTTCAGCTCTTGGCTGCCTGAGACGGCGCTGAGTTAGTCTCAACTAAACCTCATTTGAGTGAGTTTTCTAAGTCAACATCTATGAACATATTGACTTTTTATAGGACTCTTTAGCCCTTCTTCCTCAAAGCTCTTTCTCCTCGTCCAAAACCGAATAACTTTCATGTCTTTGTCTTCACTTTGGGGGGATTCTGACCAGCTACTTTTGGGTTTTAATGACAAGACATAAAACTTTTGGACATGTATAAAAGGTTGATCTAGCCATGGTGCCATTTTGAATCGGCATTGTGAGTTCAGAATTAATGACTTCTCTGTAGTTTTCACTTTGCAGAGTGATCCAGTTGACCTGATTTGGGTTTTGTTTGTCACCTGCACAGGGTACATTTGGACGCTACACAGATATGGTTGTAAGAAGCTGGCAGGTCAAAGACTTCTTTGTACATTTCTCACTTCAGTTATTGTAGTTTGTGTTTTGTAACGAGCTGTAAAAGGCTTATGAGGTAATGTCGTCATCCTGCTGAGTGGGTGGGCAAAGTGGACATCCAAGTTTGTGAATAGGTGTATCTACTAAAAATGTCGGACAAGTTTGAATCTCATTGACTTCGACCTCAAGGACAGAGATCAGAGGTCAAATTTTTTTAAAATCTTGTGAATGTGATAACTTGAGAACAAGGCGACGTGGGAGTTTGTAACTGATACCATAGGTGTATCTAGTAGGAGGCTGAGGGCTGCCAGTATTATTTTATTTGGTTTTGTTTCAGTTTTACATTATTCCCATTTTTGTCATGTCTAGTTTTTCATTTCTCTTTTCTGTTCACTAAAATATTGTCATCCTGCTGCAATTTTAAATAACCAAGAGTTGGGGATGCTTACATTTTCACTAGGCATGACCAGGATGGACAAAATTAGAAAGGAATATATCGGAGGGACAGCTGAGGTTGAACAGTCGGGAGAAAAAGGCAAGGCTGAGATGGTTTGGACATCTGCACAGGAGTGAATATTTTGGGCAAACGTTGATGAAGATGAAGCTGGCAGGCAGGAGGAAAATAGGAAGACGTATGTATGTAGTGAAAGAAGATTATGCATAGGGTTTGTGCAACAGAGTAGGACGCTGGGATGGGTAAAATAGAGGCAGATGAGCCACTGTGGTGACCTCTAAAAGCAAAAAAAAAAAAAGGGGAAGAAGAGGTGCCAGCTGCTGGCTGTTTGGCATTTCTATCAATCATTTTCCCCTGTAAAGCAGCTTGGTTTAAATTAATTCCCAAATGTTATTATATTTTTCTTAAATTCAAATTACTTTCACAATAAAACACCAGTAAATCACCTGTTTGGATCAGTTAAATATGCAGAAAAGCAATCTTTTTAGCTGCTTCTTTTTTTTTGATAAACGTAGCTTTTCTGTATGCCAGTGCAGGAAAATCTTACATTAACCACTGATTTAAAATTTTTTTTAAATTTTTTTTTTTTAAGTCCTCTATAATATTTTCTCACATGCGCATGTGGCTTCAGAGCATGTGTGAAGAGCTTTCTATTATAAGAACCCTGAGTGCAGTCCAGGATATTTGCAGAAGGACAAAAAGTGATTATTTGATCTCGTCTTTCTGAGCTGTGAACACTGTCCTGCCCTCTTTAAAGAATTTTGTCTTTTTTTTTAAATGGAGCTTTCTCAATGTGTTTTTGTTCCCTGACAACTGCTATTGATCACCCCGTGGATTGTTGTATTGGAAGTGTTTGTGTGTCTCTGAAAGTTAGACGCCTCCAGTCTGTTCACAGAGGGCTGTGTCCTCCAACCAAAATTCAATAGGCTGGAGCCTACACACACACACACACACACACACACACACACACACACACACACACACACACACACACACACACACACACACACACACACACACACACACACATCCACAGCTCATCAGGAGTTTACTTCTAAGGAATGATCTGGCGGCATCTTGAGTGGCAGCTCACCACTGCGTTGCACTCGAGTGGTCATCGACACTGGCTGATTGCAGGAGGTTGCCCTCTCATATTTCCTCAAAAATCTCTGGCTGTGATCCCAAAATGTTCTGTCCAACCAAGCACACCAGCATGAGAACAAAAAGAACAGCCTCCCCTGGCATCTCCACCATGACTCCAAGGCTACTTGTTAGCACGGTGTATTCTGGGGTATCTGGCAAAATGCCAAGAGTCATGCAATGCCATGTCTGAATTTAATTCAGCATGACACATAAAAACAGACCATTAGGTGTATTTATTAATATGGGCATACCTGTTTTGTTTTGTTGTTTTTTTTAATTGAAGAGTGGCAAATCAAAATAGTTGGATTCATTATCTTTTATTTTGATAAACACACAGAGCACATGAAAAAAAAAAACAATGTAAATACTCTTCTATCTTTGGCTGTGACGTTGTTTTGTCAACATTAGCGATAATGTTAACCACGATAGCATTTTGCCCGATAACAGACTGTGTGGCAGTTAAGACACTGTAGGTTTAAACTTTTACACTTTTGCTTTGCCCACTGTATCAGTTTCACTCAGATGAACTCATTCAGTACTCTCAGCATCTACTTTAGCCTTGAATATGTAAAAATGTAGCAATAAGCTACAAAAATGGTTGTGAATTGTGTATGAAGACACTTTGACAGTGAGTATTTCACTCCAAAAAGTGTTTTTCCACTTACTGGGCAGTAAGTGTAAAATAAGCTGTGACCACAGGAGGTGGAGTATCTGGTGCATGTTTCTATTAACATAGCATTGTGGCAGATGACCGTCCTTTATTAAGACTGGTTTCGCAAGACAGTTCTTCCTAATGAGACAACCCCTAAAACAGGACTGGTTTGATAGGTCTACTGACATTTTTTCCCTCCTCATCTTTTCTGGCTGTTTTTTCACTAGTTTTGCATTTTGCTAGTGTAAATATCACTGCTGGTAGCATGGAGAGATACTTGGACCCAGTAGAGGTTGCAGAGGTAGTCCAGCTCCGCCAAGATGGCATATCAATTTGTATCATTCCTAGAAGGTTTGCGGCGTGTCCCAGCACAGTCTCAAGAGCATGGAGAAGATTCCAGGAGCCAGGCAGTTAATCTAGGAGAGCTGGACAGGGCTGTTGAGATTCTTAACCCATCAGCAGGAGCGGTATCTGCTCCTTTGTGCAAGGAGGTACAGGGGGAGCACTGCTAGAGCTCCAAAATGAGCCCCAACAGCCCACTGGTGTGAATGTCTCTGACCAGACAATCAGAAAACAGACTTCATGAGGGTGGCCTGAGGACCTGATGTCCTCTAGTGGGCCTTGTGCTCTCTGCCCTGCACTATGGAGTCCGACTAGCATTTGCCATAGAATTTCAGATTTGGCAGGTCTACTGGTGCTCTGTGCTTTTCACAGATGAGATCAGGTTCACTCTGCTGCCAGTAACATCCTTCTGCATGACTGGTTTGGTGGCACATCAGTGACGGTCTGGAGAGGGACACAAAGACCTCTGCAGGTTAGGCAACAGCCTAACCCATCCTTGGAGAAATTGTCAGACCCTACACTGGTTAAGTGGGTCCTGGATTCCTCCGCCATGTCTGGCCTCTTGTGATGACAATATGCAGACAGCTCCTGAAAAAGGAAAATTCGTAAATGCTGCATCATTTTTTCACTTTGAGTTTTGGGATATCTTTGAATTCAGGGTTGATAATAAAATTTCTATCAAATGATGCAGCATCCCTTAATTCCTAACACATTCCCCAAACCATATGAATGCGCATATTTCATATTATTTTTCCCCACTGATATCCGATGTGCTTGTAAAATGTTGCTTTATTTTTCAGCAGTGTACAACAATGAATTGGAGTGACATCAATACCTCCATTTTTTTGTAGCATTTTTCCTTTACAGGAAACATCAGACTAACACGTATTAGCCCCAAGTGATATTTGCAGCTGTCAGATTGTCTGAGCAAGCTGACCCATTGTGTCACAGCTAACATTTGCTCTCAAAGTTTGAAAATGATACTAAAGACTCTTGCTAGTCCTCACCTCGACTCATTCTTATATGTTGTTGAATAGCTTACCATGAATTAAAGGTAAGAAAAGGGCAAATGTTTTTGTGTTTGGTTTGTTTCCACTCAGTCATCAGCCCATCTGAAGAGTATATTGAAAATCTGGACCCAATTAAAGCAAAAAAAAAAAAAGGAAAAAGTTGTATCTGTGTCTGGCTTTAGACATTACAAATATTACAATTTCAAACCATTTTAATATTGCTATGTATATGTCCTTCAATGCACATATAAAACAAATATGTAGGACTGCCTTCTTACATTTGCGCAATATCTCTAAAATTAGAAATATCCTGTCTCAGAGTGACGCTGAAAAACTAGTTCATGCATTTATTACTTCTAGGCTGGACTACTGTAATTCATTATTATCAGGATGTCCTAAAAACTCTCTGAAAAGCCTTCAGTTACTCCAAAATGCTGCAGCCAGAGTCCTGACAGGGACTGGAAAGAGAGAGCAGGTTTCTCATATGTTGGCTTCTCTTCATTGGCTCCCTGTTAAATCCAGAATTGAATTCAAAATCCTGCTCCTCAGATACAAGGTCTTAAACAATCAGGCCCCATCTTATCTTAATGACCTTGTAGTACCATATCACCCCATTAGAGCACTTCGCTCTCACACTGCTGGCTTACTTGTTGTACCTAGAGTATTTCAAAGTAGAATGGGAGGCAGAACCTTCAGTTTTCAGGCCCCTCTTCTATGGAACCAGCTCCCAGTTTGGATTCGAGAGACAGACACTATCTCTACTTTTAAGATCAGGCTTCAAAC
>VURO01015056.1:1126-11392 GCA_015108175.1 Pelvicachromis taeniatus
TATAGGAGAGGGACCCTTTTTGTAAGATAGCCCCAACTCCTTGACACATCCACTCACCCTCTGAACAGGCATTTTACTTCAGCATTTCATCAACACAATCGCAGACAATTAGTCCATGACAGTCTGCCTCTTATCACGCAGTGCTAGATGACACCTCTCCAGTGTGAGGTGACGGCAATCTACATCACCTGAACACCTCTGTCAGTGTCCACACAACCAGTCAGAGTCCCCGCCTCATGAGTCCGTGAAAGTGTGTGTGTGTAAAAGTGTGTTCGTACTCTGGTGAGCCATTACAGAGGGTGTCGGCTTAGCAACTGTCACAAACACTTCACGGCCACTCAAAAGCCAGAGAGCAAGGCACCTTAGGTGCTTACTTAAAAAGCCTGTGAAAAAAACATAGTCCATAAACATCCTGTAAACTTTGAAAACTTAAAATGAAAACAATAGAAAAGGAAAGTGTGTAATAACAGGCCAGGCTTTGCTGCAGAATTGGTGTCAGTTGCAACAGAAAGGCAGGGAAGGCTATTTTACCGGGTGTGTGTAGCATTGCTAAAACAGCTGTAATCCTTTCCTCCACAATGCCACAGAAATTGTGCTCACAACACGAGATTTGCCACATCATTCTGGTCAACGTGTGTGATCATGAATAAAGTAAGAGTGTGTCTTTTTAGCCGTGGCCTGTGGATGTTTATAAAGAGACTGATTAAGGACTTTGGTGTGTTTAGATCTCACAGGATGTATGTGAAGTTTGCATATTTCTGTGACAGCCTCCACATGAAAGGCGATACTTGGTGAGCGAAGCCTTCACAGCGTTGTGGATAATTTGTTAAGTTACAAAGCTGACAAAATCTTCTAATGATTTTCCAAGTCTGACTTTGAAGAAGTCTTTTTTTAAAGACTAAATAACTTGCCCATTGTGCTGGGTAAGGGTTCTGAGGTTTAACACTGTCCAAGTTACAGAAACATATTTGAAGACAAGAACTACTTTTCCACCAACACCCTGTAAAAAGAAATACTAGCCAAAGCGAACACTTGTGTTCTAAACAACATTTTAGCTTGAATAGTTTCGCCGCAGATAATTAATATCTGTGGCACAGAGCTGTCCTATAGATGGCATTAATCCATATCTTGTCAATCAATAGCATGTGATAACATGGCAGCTTATCAATACGTCTCCACCTTGTGGTAACATTTAACATGACATTGCAGTGCGACAGAACTGCAAGGATCACTCACAATACATTTATAAATTGAGTTGTGTTCACCAGAGGTATCCTGGACACACAATATAATCAACTATTTTACTACTACTTAAAACATAATTAATTTATATACTCATTATTTTTTTTATTATAATATTAGTTATATTATTTGATAATTGTTAAATTCATATTATTATTAGTACTTGCTTAATATTGCAATTGTGTATCGTTTACTAACTGAACAGTACAATCACAATTTACTCACTAGACTTGCTGTAATGTGTCAGCACCGTGTGTATTCTCATGTCAACTAGCTGTGAAAGTAAATGTTGTTGCTTTAAAAAAACAACAACATAGGTTTGCACAGTCTTGATACATAATGGTGGTAATGTGACTACATGAATGTTGATAAGTGAACATGTAGGAGAGTTTCAGCAGTAGCTAACAGTAACGCTTGTAATGGACCGATTACCACACCGTTAAAAAGACTCAACCCTGGAGCAAAGAAGGCGCAGGTAAGTGCCAGGCTTTTTAAACCTGTGATAAACACAGACACTGAAAGAACGACATTAAAAGGAGCACTGGGTGTCCAATCTCTTTTGTAATCTCTTCTGTCCTGCAAAGAGAAGTTTTAAGTGGCTACATTTTCCAGTGAAGATGTCTGTCAATCACTGCCACTGTTGTGTGAGTTTCTACTCCTTTTTTGATTTTCTCCTTAACCTTTACTTGCACAAAGGTGGGCATGCCTAACAGAACACTCAGATGTGATACAAGCTCTGAGAAGCACTACTGTTTGTGTCAAAGTACAGATAACATGGTCAGCATCGCCGGCTAGTGGACATGGACCTACACTGCAACACATTCTTGACTACATACCATGAAGTGATGATTAGGTTAGATCCAGGTTAGCCACAGGGATTCCTAACAATATATTTAATTGTTTAACTTTATTATAGTAAGCTTCATTTCCAGTTCTTAAGATCTTCTAACCTACTTGAGTCATTTTATTTCATTCTTGCTTCTTGTGTGAATTTCAAAGGCTGTGACTATAGTTGAGTACAGTTTCATTATCTTTTCATCCATAAAGATACAAAATATTTGAACATTTTTCTAAGAATTTCAGTTAGCTTCTGGAGTAGCACTTTGATCAGCGAGATAACAGATAATTAATTACTAGATAACTAAAGCAAAGTTTTCCAAAACAGCTATTATGAAAGTACATTACAGTACAATAAATGGACACTGCTGGTACTTACATTTTAACAAGCATTTCATCCAAGTGAATTGCCAACAACTCTTTTGGCTATAGCAAGTTACAAGTTAATAATTTTTTGTTATTGACTGTTGGTAGAGCTGCCGTGTAGGCCTGTCAAATGGTCCTGGCCAAAGTTTGAGTTTCTGAACCCAGTAAGGGCACACTTTATATCCTCCAACTACACAAGCATAACACATGCTGACTGCTGACATAGTAAAAAATGTGTTTATCACCTCAAGTTAATCTTACAGATTGGCAATATTGGTTGATGACGCACTCAAAAAAAGAGTATCACTAATGAGTCACAGACAATCGCACAGACATATTTATTTATGAGTTATCTACCATTTGCAGTTGGTCTAAATACTCACTAAATGCTTCACTTTCTTTAGTAATGACTTTGAGTATTTTAAAGAAAGCTTTGAAAAACTTGCTCATGTTTTTCAAATGATGACGTTTATACTGAAAACAACCAAAAACACCTGTTTAATCACACACCTTCACCTGAAGTGATTACAGTTCTGAAAATTTAAGGTAAAAAAGTGAATAAAACATGGATGAGTTTGCAGTTTTATAGACCAATTAGATGCGACTTACAGATACGCTCCAGATCTGCATTCCATCAGTATAGCCAATCATGAGGCAGAGTGGAGGGTCCGTGGTGCCACTGTGCATCTCCATAAGCTCAGGGTTGCGTGCAGTGTCTTTGCAAACAGAAAATGTGTAAAGAGCAATAGTAAATAACAGTAAAGTTAACATTTCTAACACTGTTGTTGGAAAGGCACGATGCATTCTCCTATGCAGTAATTCTTTTTTTTTTTTAAGTTTTAAATTAGTCGATCAATGTATACACAGAGGATGATGGCTTTGTAATATTTAAACAATGAGTTCATACCATTGATGTCAGCTTTCTCAAATCGAACCCAAATGATTTTCTCTTTCTCATCAGTGGGTGGAGCCCCAGTATATGCCTGTAGACAGAAAGAAGGCAAAACAGACACAGCAAACACATGAACAACACTGAGGAATAATACTAAAGAATGCAAGACCTTTCTGCAAACACTGTATTTGCATTTACATTTTAAACCAGGCACTTCCTGTTGCATTCTTGGTTTCTAATCAATGTACACAGCGTATCAATAAAACAGTCATAAAATCACAGTGACAGTTCCACAATAAGAAAGCAAAATGGCTGTGAAAATATTTAGCATTTGTTTTCAGTGTGGTTGTTCAAATTTGTATACAAATTTTCTAATTGCTAATAATGATGTTGTCTATTCAGAAAAAAAAAAAAAATTAAAAAAAGGAAAGCAGAGGAGAGTTACCTGAGGCACTACATCCTGCAGAAAGGTCACAACACTTTCCATGTAAGACTGCTCCCTGTGAAAACAAAGAGCTCATCACAACTGCAAAGAATGCATTGAGAATTACACTGTAACATCAATGCATAGGGGTTTTACATGAGCAAAGCACATGTAAGTATCAAATGTATGTACAGTCAAGCATAACCCCTCATTTCTTTACATTTTGCTTTCAAAGAGATGGACTTTTTTGGGGGTCTTTCAATGTTTTTCCAAAGAGCTTTGAGCTGAAAACATGGCATATCTCAGCATGATGTGGAGTGTTTCCTGAACTGAAAATCAACAGCAACAGGTGCTACTGAGTGAATAATCCAAGTGTTAAATTCTGGATATGTTAAAGGCAAAGTAAGAGGTACAACAGTGTATCTACCATCATCTGTAAGACACAGTGGAGGCTCTGTCATTGTTTGTGACTGCATTTTGACCAGTGGTGTAGCAAATCTTGTCTGTACCTCAAAATAACTGAAGTAATGTTGTCAGAAAATGAAACAAAAGGAGCGAGTACACAAAGAAGCGTGTATCCTTAAATAAAAGTGCTCATACCAAATATTGACCTTTAAGCTTGTGAGAATTGTACAAAGTTTGTTGTTGCCATATATGTTTGCACATGTTTCAATATTTTAATAGCAAAATATCAAGTAATGAGGGGTGGCTTAAGATTTTGTACAGTACTGTGTGAAAGCATTTAAAGGAGGCTCAATTGATGAGATCACATGAATTATCCAACATCCAATTTCATCTAGTACACTATTTCTTATCCGTGGCATTTAGGGGTAGAAATACAGTACAAGTGTTTACTCTTAGATGACAAAGATTTGTCTTACGTAGCAGCTTGTGCTCGCACCAAAACCCCTCCAGCACAGCGACTCGGTCTGCGTGGAGAGTCCGATGCCATTGTGTCCTTTTGGTTTGATATTCTGAAAAGATATAAAGAGACGTTTAGCAAACTGGACTAACTTGACCTGACAAACAAAGTGAATGTTGAACGTAAACACTGACATGAAATAAGCAGTTACAATGCGAGAAAAGATGAAGTAGATATAGGTTTTTAATGTAGGTTGCACCATCGAGCAAAATATCGATTGTAGAATTTAGATTCCTACATAAATATTCAAGGTTGTTTTTTTTGCTTCTTTGCTTAGTTCAAAAAGCATCTTCAAATTACAAAGGTCAGAACAACGAAGTCTAGTAACAACAACAACAATGAAACCAATAGCTAACAGGCACAGTGCTTATTTATCCTACCAAAACATTAAAAACACAGAGCGAATCATGCAAATGTAATTTTAAATGTTTACAATATGTGGGTGAATAGTAGACTGATGGCTGTGACAGCTAATTGAAAAATTTGAAATCTCTTTTTCTCCAAACAGAAATTAGTACTTTATTAGGATCAAAAACAACAAAAAAACCCATCATCATCAACAGTGTTTTTCCTGTCTCAAAAGAGGCATTTGGTTTTAACTGAGAACAGCATTTTGTTCTATTTTTTAAGGAAATCTATGCATTACATTTCAGACATGCGTTATAAATAGTTTTCACCAAAATCCTGCATCATCACTGCGCCAATCTTTTCAAGATTAAAGCTTTTTAATTTTGGTCATTATTTTTATACATGCTGATGTATGGACATTATGATGAGGGGATAATACATGGTTTAAACCGTAAACCTTCTTGTTGTTGTGCAACAACGCTGACCATGGCATCATCCAAGCTATTTTTCTGCTAAATTCAAACTTGAATTGTCAGACGGACAAGAACGTCTTTTTACTGTCAACTTACGAGTCAGGGAGATAAAGACATACCACACCCTCCAATATCTTTTCAAAACAGTACAGACTGCAGAGAAGCCCTGCTGATGAGGAAATGACACTGCAAGAGATTCTAAGACCACCGGGGCTAATGTAGACATGCATCCCTGGGACTTAACACAGAGAGGAAGTAGAGACTGTGCAAGCAACCAGCTTGACGAGCTGGGCTGTCAAGAGCTGCACCCCACAAGAAATCTGGCAGTAGATTTCGAGATTAATTAATGCAAAAATACAATCAATAAATTCACAGACTATACAGTTGTTATTATCATGGCAGTTCACATACCTCAACAACTTAATGGTAAACTAGTACCCAGACAAACAGCGGGTAAAATAAGTATTGAACCCGTCACCAGTTTTCAAAGTAAATATATTTCTAAAGGTGATATTGACATGACATTCTTACAAGATGCTGTTAACAACCCATCCAATCTATACATGCAAAGAAATCAAACTATAGTTGTCCATAAATTAAGTGTAATAATGAGAAAAGACATTGTTTTTCAAGTATTGAACACGTGAAAAAAGGGAGGTGCAGCTGCTTTTAAGCACTGGCACAATTCATATAATTGAAGTAAGGACAAATGAAAAGATGTACCAAAACATTCTTGATAACAATCTGCAGCCAGTTACCAGGATGATGGAGATAAAAACAAGGATGGACGTTTCAGAAAGACAATGATCTCAGACACACAGCCAAAGAAACTCTCAATAGGTTTCAGATAAAGAAAATAGAGCTGTGCCCCTGCGCCATTTCTCATTATTACATATAAATAACTTAATTTACAAACATGTATGTTTTGATTTCTTTGTATGTGTGACTTGGATGGGTTGTTACCAACATCTAGTGAAAACTTTATCTCCATAACACCTTTAGGAATATATTTACTTTGAAAATTGGTGATACTTATTTCACCCGCTGTATGTTTGATATGATAACAGTAGTAAAGACATCCTGATTAACTTTTTGTCATCTCTGCATTTCGTTGCCTTGTACTTGTGACTTGTGCAATGACAATAAAGTTGAATTCTAATTCTTAAAGAAAAAAGGCTCTGTAATGTTCCTCTACTAACACGTGTATAACCTATGTATAACACAAAAATTGGATATCTTACACTGACCTCCTGACCTGGAGGCATATACATCATACGCAACATACTTACATTAATTTCTGCACGGACGATAATATTTTTAGTATCTCCAAATGTGAAACAGTGAAGTCAAACAGCTGCCCTGGGCAGGAAGACACTGCCTTGAAATCGGGCTATTGCCAGAGCAAAACTTTGTCCTTAGCAATAGTTTTTCAGGCCTTCTGAAGTGGTTTCGATTTTTGTGTTTGGCCATCGGCTGGTTTTAACCAATTTTCAGTCCAGTACTTGTAACTGACCATTTTCCAAGCAATGTTTCTTTTTCTTTTTTTTTTAAGTGTATTTAAAACTGACCAATGGATCAATCAACAATAAGAAAAGAGACCTAACTTATTCAAAACATGAACAACTGCTTATATATAACAGTAATTAACACACAAAGAATGACTGCCAGCAATGACATCAGCCACTTACATAGGTACGTTGTAAGCTCTACAAAGATTTCACATGGAAGACTAAAACTTACATAAGAACATTTTCTCTTATAAACAATAAAAAACAAATTATTTCAAAAGGGTAGTTGGAAAATCAAGCACTGAAAGTAGAAATTCAGTGCAACTAAAATAAATACACCAAGCATCACAGACACATTAGTTAGAAAACCTATGATCAGTGAATGTAAGATAAAAAAATTTAAAAAAAAAAACCCTATAAAACCCAGAATATCAACAGGGTTGTTGGAAAATCTAAGCTTCTGGAAGAGCACAGACAGTAAAATCTGACAGTGTTCTGACAGTAAACAGAAGTATGAGGATTTCAAGGTGTTGTCTTATACCTTGCACACTTTGGCAAAATATATAACATGGTCTTATACCTTTTGTATTTTCTGCTATAGTGCAAAAGGCATAAGACAGCAAACATTTATAGATCCTACCATAAATTCCCATGGATGGTACAAATCAGCTGGTAAACCAATAGGACATCCACTCTTGCACACATCCTAAACAAGCTGTGGAATTATATTATGTGATTATATCAATCCAACTGTGGAATTATATTTCAAAGCTAACCTCTGAGCATCAACAGGATCTGAGGAGCCAGACATAGTGGCAATGGATACAGCTGCCATCATGAATTTGAACCAGAGAGCCAGGGGCAGCTATGTGCACGATAATAGAGAAGCAGCTGTTTATTATGCCCCTAGTCAAACAAATACATTCTAGGTCTGACGATTTATTTAAACTACAAGCAATGTATACTACACATGGTAATACCAGTGCCACGACCCTAACAAAAACTGACTTGGCGAAATTAAGCATCCCTACAAACTAATGACACAGGGTCTTTATGCATTTAACCACTTCGTAAACAAAGATTCAGTTATCCTTGTTTTGTCTCTGCAAGCATTCCCAAGCACCTACCGGGGCTAATAACGTTATCATTACACACGGCAAAAGCTTGTGTGGCGGTAGAGACAAAGCTACATACAGTAAACAACATGCCTGAGAAGCTTGGCATTCTTAGCCTCCGTTACATATACGAAACTGTTATTTTGCGAGCTAGTACCACTAGCAGCTAGCGGACCCATTCGGGTAACAATTGTAACAGCTGTCAAGGGAACACAACACAGCCATTGGCTAACGCGAAAGTTATATCAGTAGATAACCCAGCGGCTAACATAGCTAGCTAGCATTAGCTCATAAAAGTCCCTTACAGTGTTAGAAGAATAGAGTTAAAACCCAACAGCTGGAGATGCATTTGTCATGTTTCAACAAAACATTAGGTCTTATAGCTAGCAGCTATAGTTACGAACCGGGGAGCTGAACGCGGACAGTCTCCTTGTGTATACACTTCGTGAGGCTCTGAAGCTCTGCAAAAAACAGTCAAAACACAAACAGACTAGATTTGCGGAACCGTGTTGTCATTGAAAGCCAATCAGATCACGGATACTTTCTCGTCAAACCAATCAAACAACAGCAAAGGCGGACACAATGATTACGTTGCAATACAAATAAATATTTTACAAGTTAATAGCCATTGTTAACCTAAATGTGTCTTTAATTTACATCATCATAAAAGACTTGAAGTGTCTGTGGTTAAACAATCAAAAATACTTAGGATTAGTGATAGTCTAGTGAAAGCCATGCTTTGTGAAACACTAAAACATTTGTAGCAGTTATTCATGAATTGTATTGAGGTTTAAAAACAATCCGATACAAACAAGCTTTATAAACAAAGCTACAAATTAGACCAGACTATCAGTGATTATGATCAGCACGTTTAGAGAAATCCCCGTGTGTTTATTGTGATAACAACATAGATTTTGTGGCTTTGATTGTTACTTACTTTGTATATATGTCAATATGGAACTAAATCTCCGAGAAACCTTTCTTCCACCTTGTTGAATCAATGCCATGAAGAATTAAGACATTTGTTGACGTGGACATGAAACACTACATGTGTTAAAGGTACAGTTTTTGAGGTTATTTAATAGAAAAATTGATATCATGGTCATGAATATACATAGATTAGTACGTAATTAGTCTTCCAACAAATTCAGTCACTCTCATAATCTTATAATTAGTCCATTAAAAACAGAAAATATGACGTGGGGGAGCGTGGTGGCAACCATAAACCTCCAACTTACTCCTAAGTAATTTTATAAATAAGCGGAAGAGGTGCAGGCTCAACAAGCATTTTCACTTGTGTGACAGGCTAGAGCTGAGTTTGAGAACTGCCCCTGGTGAGCAGGGCTGGGTTTTCCCCTTTTATAGGCACAGGCGCAAGTAATTAGTCAATCTCTTGTGTGAATCTGGAGTTGTGTGAATGCCTGGTGTAAGCAGTGCCATTTGACCTTTTAACATTTCTAAGACAGCTTGATGTGGGTTGCACAGCCTTCTATTGCAGAGGAAAAAAACATGCCTGCGGGAAACGTAGTGGACTCCGCCACCTCTTTCTGATACTTATTAATCGTTGTTTTGGGTGCTCCTGTTACATTTATAGAAAAATTATTTTGTATTAACATTAAATCATTTCAGGTTTCAGCAAACTGTGTATACCTGAGGCCTTGGAAACTGTCAACCAGACTCACAGCCTTGGCTAGCTGCTTTAAAAAAGTATACCAGAGAGGAAAAAGCCAGGAGAATAAGCCAGCTCTGGCAGAGGAACAATATGAGAACAGCCCCACCAAGCATATATGGGAGAAGGACACAACCCGTAATAACACATACCGTATTTCTTCCAATAGTATAGCACTTTGATGCTTGCTGCACTGTACTGCCAGAAAGCAAATGGCAACCATGAAGAGGCCACTAGGAAAACTGCAACCACCAAATACCTGCAGAGGATAAGGCAAGTTCTGAGGAGTCAGCTGAATGGGAAGAACAAGAATCTGGATGACTGGAACCTGCTGCTGATCAGGTACCCTGCAAGATCAGATACAGTTGACCCCCAGTGTTCGCAAGGGTTAGGATACCACCCGCAAATAGCTGAAATCTTTAAATAATAAAGACACCCTCTAAAAATGCTTATAACTGCCCATTTTAATA
>VURO01015066.1:2472-16423 GCA_015108175.1 Pelvicachromis taeniatus
AACAAACACACACACACACACACACACACACACACACACACACACACACACACACACACACACACACACACACACACACACACACACACACACACACACACAAACCCTCCTGTAATCGCATGCACACACATCCACTTGCAGCCTGTGGGACTTTCTCACAGACCAGGAGGGCTGATAGATGAGGTCTGTATTTGATAGCAAACAGAGCGATACTGATGTCACCAAACACTGAGATTAAGCAGCGGGCGAGGGACGTGGGAGACAAAGGTGGAAATAAAGATGTGCTTGTTTGTGTTTATCTTTGTACAGTGAACAGCCATGCAAGGAGTGTATTATTATAAGATGTGGGGTGAATAAAAAACCTTTAACCGGATTTATGGTAAGACACTTAGAGGTAGAAACAATAGATCCTCAGATTCCCCCAAAGACTTCAATGCAAATCTCCAGTTTAGCCAAACTTGGCAGAGAATGGGAGGAAACTGCAAACCCTGCAAACTCTCTTTGGTGTAAAGTGGCCAAAATTATAGCTCCAAACAGTTGCTGTAGGTTTTGCTGACATTATTTGCTGAATGCACAGTTACAGGAATACACACATAAATGTCCTACCACTTTTCCTCTTTTCACCTATGACCATCTTCTATTAATTTTCTATAAGATGGTAAAGAAAGTGAAGCAATGATGTATGAAATTATCTTTAGCATAACACTCAAACTTTAGTTTAAAATTTAAAGAAAGCACTGTGTGTGAAAAAAGAGAGGAAAGAAGGTAGATGTCGATACTATCGATACCGGTGGTGGTATTGGTATTGGATTGATAGTAGCAAGCTAAGATTGATACTTTGTTTCTATCCATAAAGTTCAATATGTAAAAGAAATAACTAAATAATTTTTTCCAGAAAATGAAAAAGTATTCCACAAACACAAATTAAGAAACCTTTGTTGATTGTCACGTCCATGTTGTTTATAGCCTATAGCACAGTTAAACAACAGAAGCTAACTTAAAGTGCATTAGAGAAAAGTAAAAATCACAGTGATTTAGTGGTCACTAAAATTTGTTTCAGAATTTGCAAACTGATGAGGATTCATATTGCCTTTATACCAAAACCTTAATACCAGAATTTGCAGTATCGCACAGCACTAAAAAGAAGCCCCTAAAAGGAAGGGAATCGCCCCCTCTTCACAGGATCCTCTTCAGGTAAAGCTAAGCTTCCAAGGTCTGTGAAGGTTCCCAGGTCATCGTAGTCTAAGGAGCTTGGAAAGTAAAGATGCTTTCCTTAATTACAGTATATTTATTACAGTATAGCTTAATTGCAGTATATTTCCACCCTATATGCTCACACTGTTAGGTTTCCTGTTGTTCTAATTGACAAGCTCACATATCTGTGATATGAATACCGGACTATACAGCCACTCAGCCTTTGTTCTTTGGTGAGGTTGACCTCACAAAAATAACAAAAATTGTTCAATATGTTCTAGTGGCAGTCGGAATAAATTGCAGCAATATGCTCAGTTCATCTTTGGAGTCCATTAACACAATGCACTCATTAAAATCTACAATATGAACATCGGGACAGCTTTCCAAAGCCACTCAGTGCTCTGTCAGTCATCTGTCATCTATTGTTGTGCCCTTAATCCCACCATTGACAATGCGGTTCATTTCCACCATTGGGGACCCAGAATTAATCAGCAGACTTAAATTAGCCCAGGGCAATTAAAACACCAAGATGGTTAACTAATTGACCTTGATTGTCATTAAACATTTCAAGGAATCAATAAGAAATCAATTGTCACCAGCAACCAGCAGATGGGCTGTGACCACTTAGATGAAACCGTAACAGGATGACAGTGGAGATGAAATGATCATGCTTTATTGCCCAGACAGATGGATATGTATAGCCTCCCCCGCCCCCACCCTGTCCATCCTTCGCATCCGCAATTCTACCCTTCCCCCTGCCCAGAGCAAAGGGTTTATTTTTGAAACCCTTGGGCATGCAGTGAATTTAAGCCTACAGGTTTATCAAAGATGGGTGTTAATGTATGGCAAGTGAAAATGTGTTGCCATGTTAAAAAAAAAACCCCAAAAACCTAAAGAATGTTGTTGGAGCCAAAACTCCAGATTATTTTCATCATTTTATTAGTGTGCAGATTCTTTTTGAAAAAACTGGTTTGCCTAAATTCACATCTTTAAATTTAGTTTTTCTTTTCTGATCAACAATCCAAAGGTATAATGATTACAGTGTATCCCGGGGGGAAATACTTTGCTAGATATCCTATACAGTTTGACTGCACCTAATAGCTGCACTCGCGCAATCCAGATTTACCTCTTTCTATTACCTCAAGGCAGCTGTGCTCAGTATGACATCAGCTTCTCTTTCTGTTTTCACCCCTCTTGAACTGAAGTTTGCTCCTGACCCCTATATGGCCAGATTTTTGGAGGACAAAGGAACTCTGCTTTCTAGTACAGCCACCTCCCTCCTCCTCTTCTTATTCCTCCTCCCTACTCGACTTCTGTTCATTTAAACTCCCCAGGATGCCCCACCCCCAAGTCATAATCAGCAACAAAACCTCCACAGTGATGGAGATCTGTGCCAGGCCCAGTTATATTTGTATTGTAACATCTTTTAAAGTGATATGAAAATAAGCACTTTTACCCTGTATTGTTGTCCTGGTTATAAAGTGCATGCTCAGTATTGGATCGATTCCTGATATTTTTACTTAACAAAGGGATTAGCGGCAAAACGAAGTGGTAAAACAAAAAGATACACCATAGTCTTCACACACATTATGCAAATATATACACAAATAAATAAATAATTAATTATTTTCTATACATTTGTGATTTGTGGACATTCAGGCATTTGCTAAAATAATCAAACGAGGGGCTCTTTATTTGTAGTTTTTCCATATGTATGGTCTTTTTTTTATTATTATACCTCTGATTTCTTAAGAAACTGTGTGAACTGTGTGTGTGTGTGTCTGGACCATAGGGCCATGCATGAATATATCATGAATTTATCTGACATAAACTAAGAGAATGTTTCTTTTGTTTGTTTAAGATAAACAAACTGTGATTGCCAGATGCAGCAAAAATGTTAAAATATATGCAAATTGCTATTTATTTTCTTATTTTAGAAAAATTGTTGAAGGTTAAATAAACACTCCAGTTTCATAAAATTAGAACTTCCTGGCATTTATCTCACAGTTCAGGCTTTTCATGGTTGTTGTGTATAACAATGTAAGATATTGTTGGTGCTTGCACATAAAGCATCAATTTGAAACAAAGCTAGGGCACTAAGTACAGCATATGTGCTGTAGGCAAAGTAAAAAAGTCCAGTTTACTTTATTAATGCATGCAGTGTTAAAGCCAGTGCAAATGGGCAGGTTGACTTTAATGATGTCATTTAAATGCTAAAAACTCACTTCAGTCTTCACAAACAGCAGACTGTAATCCTGTATTTAGTAGTATCGGTTTACTGATTTTTTTCCCCCCATGATCTTTTTGACAATAAAACAAGCAAGCAGGAGCAAAACAACACGTTTGTGAGTGGATTTAAATGCTTCAGTTTGGCAGTGATGTCACTAATGTTTTGACTACCCCGTGCTCCATGCAAATACACACACAGCCTCACCCTCCTCTTTCTGGCAGCATCAGCCAGCTGTCTCTCCTGCTGCTTTCAGCTGATGAAGTATAGGGGAGCTGGGAGGATATGAAGGAGGAAGGGTGGGGGTGGGTGGGTAACAGCTGAGCAGATGAAGTAGCCCCTACTGGGTTTGCCGAGGACGGGCCCTTTCCCAGCCACCCCGCAGCCGTGCAGCTGCCCAGGCACCAGCTGTCCTGATGATCGCACCAAACAGACCAGAGACTTCCTCGCTGTCGATGGAGTGGAAGTGCTGTAGTGTCGTCTCACTGCATGGACCAGCTGACACTGTCACCCCCCCACAGCTATTCCACACCTAAACGATCCCAGACAAAACACACATGGAAATGCACAATATATCCAATTTGACTGACACAGCTGTTCATTTAAAGATTAGAGCTATACAGAGCAGTAAATCTGCTCCTTTATGTTACATGACTGTAATAATATAGATAATTACACCTGGAATAATTACTAGTTATTTCCAGATGTAAAATATTCAGTATTACAAACAATCTAAGCTGTTCAATGAGCTGGTTGAACATGTCAAACATAATTAGACCTGTTTTGTGTGGCGACATAATTTTTTTAAACACACCATTGAAACATGAGATTATAGTTTTATGCTCACTATAAACTAGTGAAGGAGGTGGCTGCGTATTTGTCATATTCACCTATGCAAATGTGTTGATAGGTTGCTAGTTTTTCAGAAACAGTATATGTCCCCAAAGCATTATCATTCTCTGTCCAGCAGTTTCCTGGAGCTACTTCATAAAATGTGATTCCTCACTTTAAAGCTATTTTCACACTACAGCTTTAAACTTTTCTTAACATCACCAAACTGAGCTGGGACAACAGAAGTGTCCTACACACGTTTTTAATCAGCTAGCTCTTTCGGATTGTGAGACACTACACTTTTAGAAAAAATCTAGCAAGTAGAAAAGCACTAAAAAAGCATGTGAGGAACTGCACTGATGGTTAAAAGAAACAGTGGATTAATCAGTGTCGTGAGAGAGAGAAAGAAGCAAGGTAATGTGTGGTTTAATCACATGATTCATATGATACTGTAGCTACATGTTTGCTGCTAGCTGTTCAGTGTTAGCTTGTCACTTCCACTTGTTTTGTGAATTTTGTTAAGGATCTTTTGGGGAGATTTTTTTGTGCATTTTTGAAGCACGTTTCTATTTGCTCTTGTTTTACTTTAGTTGCAGTGCATTTTGACCTTTCAGGGCCACGGTAGAAGCAGGTAACAAGTCAGCTTTCACCTGAATCCTTTCACCTGAGCCAAATGGAATAGTTCCATGAAGATAAGTTTGTGGGACTAAAGGTCCAGCTAGGTGGAAATTTGCTTTTTTCCCTCTGGTATGTCAACAGGTAAGTTATTAGCAAGGTGGAATTACAATAAAGCTCAGTTTTGTTGCAAGACCTCTGTGAGGTGTAGAAGTGAACACTATGACAACTCAAAAATAATCTGGTTCTTCAACAAAAGCCAAAACTGCAAGACAAGTTCAGGGGAGAAAATAATCAAAGTACATTTTAATCCTGTGAGTTACTACGAGGGTGACTTAAAGCGTTAAGCAAACAGTAACTGAGTACATCCATGTTTATATCTTAAGCCCAGAAAAGCAGAAAACTCACAGCTGTTACATAAGTGAAGAATGATCAGGGTGTTTTTGAAACAGCTGAATTAATGAGTGGTTAATAATTAAAAACCTAGTCTGCCAGTGCAGACATTATGAGTTTGACCCCACTGGATCACTTTATTATGGTGCTTGTCCTTGGATTTCCTATTTTAGGACATAATAAAACTGAACACTGGCCAGAGAAAGTAGATTATGACTCTAAAAGGAGCTACAGTGCTCCTCAGCCGGGCCTCGGCTATGGGCTTACGTACACGTGTTCCACATAATGAGTCTATTAGCACAGCTGGACAAACAAGCTTTAAGGTTCAGTACTAATACATCAGTGTGCAGACACCTGATCCTTATCTTACTGCCTGATTTATTTTCACTTTTATTCAACTCAGAAAGGCTCTCTCAGTGTTTTATAGCAAATTTAAGAAGACATACTCACTCACTTTAAATGTTTATCTGGCATCTGTTTGTTCAGGCAAGAAAATTCTTTGTGTAATTGTTTTGGTATTTAATATGTTATTATGTCATCCACATCATATCTACTGAGAATATCAGTCACTCATAATAGTCTTCTTTACCTTGTTGAAACAGCTATTGTTGATTGTCTGTTTCATATGGTTTGAAGGAAGGAGGGAGGACTGTGTGTGTGCATGTGTGAAATACAGAGATGAAGGTCAGTGTGGGGGCCCATATGGAGGGTGGATGGGAAACGTGTTTATGGGCGGGAGTACCACAACATGCCACATATGGGAGACTGTTGGGTCAGAGTTGGCAACACGATCGTCAGCCGAGCTAAAACTGAATTCAGTTACCGAGTAATTTAATGTAATGTAATTGAAAATAAAATTAGTCTCAAATGACAGGGTAACAAGCTAATTCTGTGAGCCTGTTTGGCTGCATACAGAAATGAAAAATATGAAGCTGAAATCATTATGTCAGCTCATCATCACATGTGATGGGCTGCAGCTGCAGAAGACCACGCTTAGTGCCAGTCATGTCACATAAGAACAGGAAATAGAGGCTACAATTCACATGGGCTCAATTGAAAAAGCTGCTCTGATGAGTCTCGACTTCTTCTGCGACATTTGGATGGCAGGGTCAGACTTTGGCGTAAACAACATGAAAGCGTGGACCAATCATGCCTTGTATCACTATTTCAGGCTGCTTGTGACGGTGTATTGGTGTTCTTGGCACATTTTAGATTCTTTGTACTAAATGAACACCACAGCCTACCTAAGTATCGCTGCTGTCCATGTCCATCCCTTTATGGTTTGAAAGGATTGAAGGAGGGACAGAGGCTGTGGCTTGATGCAATTTCTTTAGTTTTTAGTTCTTTTAATTTTTTTTTTTTTGTTTAAATTTAAGAAATTTGCATTTATATATTTTGTTACTGAACACCAACCTTATTTTTCTGTGATGCAGTCAACACTGGCACACTAACACTAAGTCACCTATGTATTCGCATTCACATTGTACCCATGTTCTGAAGGGCACAGTGGATAACGAAGTACTCCGCAAAGCTGAGATCATCTCAAACTGGTTTCTTGAACATGCCAGTGAGTATTCAAAGGGCCTCCATAGACACCAGATCTCCAGTAGAGCACCTTTGGGATGTGGTGGGCAACTGTGTGATGTTATCGTGTCAATATAGAGGAATGTTTCCAGCACCTTGTTGACTCTATGCCATTAAGAATTAAGGCAGCTGTGAAGCAAAAAGGTGAGTGGTGAGTGCATATCATCATAAGTAACACATTGAGGTAACGCAGAATGAGGAAGTCTCTGTTACTGTTGTTTAACACTCACAAGCTGAAATCACATCTCTAATAAAATGCCTATAAACTGTCCAGCAAACTGATGCATTTCTCTAGTGCTGCTTTTCAGTGAGTGAGCACAATAAAAGGAGCGCTCAGAAAAAGCTTGGGGGTCCTCAAGGTCAGGTTGTTGTTGGATCAGTTTCCCCCAACCATCACTGTCTCAGCTGTAGCAATCCATCACAGAAGGCCCAAGCACTGGACTGTGAGCCCCTAAACCAACAGTGACTGGCCACAGAGAAGGGTGAGCTGCTGTCCCAGCCCCTCCCTCCATCACCTGTCACCTGTTATTCTCAGCAGCCCTCTGACTCCTTATAGAAAACAGGGCAGCAGCTGGCCTAATGAAGCAGACTGTGTGATGGGTGGCCTCTGCAAGTGTGTTAAAGGTTGCTTTCCAATTCCTTTTGCTGTGTATCAAGGCCTCTTTTGCCAAAGGAAAAAAAACATCTCACACCAGAACACCTTATCTAAGGGGGAATGAGGCTTGATGGGCACAAAGAAAATAGCTGCCATTTAGTGTGGAGGGGAATGATCAAAAGCCTTTCATGCTTTGAAATGACCTCATTGTTTGTTTATATAACAGCTTGAGAACGAGTGAGTCATTTTTTCTTTGATTTCCTTTAATTAGCAGCAAGCGGATCTCTTCAATTACGGGCTGATCAAAACTCAAGGGAGAGATTGAAATCAAACCAAAATCGAACAAGCAGAGGATGTTATATAGCTAAAAGAACCCAAATTGCCTCACTCCATGGATATACTGACCCACTATCAAACTGATCTGTGAAATCTGTGAGGGCAACAACAGGGCACCAATGGTGGACCTACCAATTCTGCTATTCCATGGTAAATGCCAATCAGGCTACACAGTACTGGGCAAGTGAGAACAGAGCCCACTAGAGGACGTTATCCCCACAGGCCATCCTCATGAAGTCTGTTTCTGATTGTTTTATCAGAGATGTTGGCAGTGGCCTGCTAGAGTTCATTTTGCAGCTCTGGCAGTTCTCATCCTGTTCCTCCTCGCACAAAAAAGCAGATACCCTTCCTGCTGATGGGTTAAGGACCTCTACGACCCTGTCCAGCTATCCAAGAGAAACGGCCTGTCTCCTGCCTGTATCCTCCTGATTTGTGTGCTGAGAGACACACAAACCTTCTGGGAACAGCACGCACGAAGGTATCATTTTAGAAGAGTTGGACTCGTGTAACGTCTGTAGAACCCAGGTGTCACCTCATGCTACCAGTAGTGACACTGACCCTAGCCAAATGTCCGTGGCCTCCATCTGTAAAACTATTCCTGTTTTGTGGGTTGCCTCATTGCCCCACTAGTGCACCTGTTGTTAATTTTATGCCGACCAAAGCAGCTGAAACTGATTAGAAACCCCCCCTAACACATAACTGACAGATCAGTATCTCAGTTTAATTGTCTTGATGCTAAAAACTGCTTTATTTTTTTTTTGCTTTCATTTTTTGAGCAGTATACTTATATACTGAACATAAGACATAAGCATATCTCCCTCTTGTTGTAGCTCAGAGATTACTTGACATTATGTGTAATTGTCTTTACTACAAAGTATTGATTGCAATGATTATTAGGCTCAGAGTGAAAACAATTGGTCACCAGCTGGTTAGCAAATGAAGGCCTGACCTCCCACTGGCAGCTCAGTCAAGACTGCTGCTGATGGTGAGAACTACAGTAAGAGAAGTCAGACTGTGACTATTTGTCAACTTGTGTCATACTTGTCACCTCATAAGAGGACACAGCAGGATCCCGTTGGGGACATCAGTGTATGCAGAGTGAAATGTGCCTGTTTCAGGTGTGTTTTTGTGACTGTGGGTGGCGTCACAAAAGTGACAAAATCTTCACTGCTCACAGGCGCCGCCTCTGCCAGCTGAGCAGTCTTAGCTATTCTTACTATATTACACCAGTTTGAGACCGTGTCTGTGAAAGAATGTGACGAGGCCTAACAGATGGGATTGATTTTAGATCAATAGGACGATCTAATACTGCTTTTTATACTGGTATAATACTGGTGTATTTACAATAAGTATTTTCTTTGTTTAGCAGTAATTATGCAGAAAAGATGAATGTCAAAATCAAACTCTTATTAAAGTTCTCATTGCCTAAAGCCAAAAAAAAACAACTAAAAAACTGCAAGAATGTCACATGCAACACAATAAAACAGCAGATTATTCTACATTATTTTTGCTGTTTTTATTGATTTATGATAGAAAGCATCAGTGCAAACAAACCTAAATTAATTCCTTGTGAAAGCTGAATAATGAAGGTGATAACAGGAAATTAAGGGAAAGTGACAGAGTCAGCATTACCTTAAGTGGAAAACACATGGGGACAACATACTGCCATGAGGACCTCACACATAGACAAAAGCAGCTCGGCACCTCAGCTGTCTCTTGACATGTGGGTGTAAGAACCTGGCATCAGGGACGGCCATATCCAAAGGTGTGCAAACCACGAAGTGACTCAAGAAAAGAGACGGTGAGAAGTTTTATTTACGTCTCTCTAATCTGAGCTTGATCAAAATTTGAGACATCCTCTTCTGAGCCACATCTCCAAACATTCTCAGTAATGGGTTTGATTACAGGGTGCAATTTTTTTGTTGTTGCTGTTATACAATACGTAGGTGGGGTAATTTGACTCTTTTCAACGATTTATTGTTTCGTCTTTTCTATTTTCCTACTAGTGTTTGATGTTTTACTGAAATTTAGCTACAAATCAGAAAGACAGTTTTCTATAATTATGTGAGGAAGTGAGGAACTGTGACACAGGAGCAAAAGTGGAGAGTAAAAGAAAAGAAAGTGATTGTTTTAAATATGTGGCTACACAATGTACAGTTTATTTATTTATATTTAAGGTGTGTGCCAGCAGAAGACAAGGGTAACTTCAGCTATTTAAGCTTATTTATGTATTTACGTTTGTTGCCGTTGTTCTGCATTTTGCTTACCCCTTTCCCCACTGGGCAGGTTGAGTCTCTTTACAGATGTGGCTGGGGTTGAACAGGCATGAGGCTGGTTGTTTTGTTATTTTATATGAATTTCCTGTGGTTTGTACAACTTCCTCAAGCTAAACAAGAACATCTGCCAACAGTTTATTTACACTTTATTTGAATGCACCACACCAAGGGTGTGTCTCCCAAAGACTGTGAAACAATCCCAGTTTTTCTTCAAAAACCATTAAGTTTCTTTTGCCACCTCCTCTCCTGCTGCACCTGAAAGCAGGTTTGTGGTGCTCCATTTAATCTCCTCACTCAGATAGTGACTAGCAAAGCTCATATAGCAACTTGTTGAAATGGATGTCTTTACAAACACCAAAGAACCGCTTTTAAAATCAGTCTGCCGTCAGTGGCCAATGTGGCTTTATTATCAGCTCAGAACAAAATGTATATATTTTTCTCACGCTGTGACTTTGTTGTCTGTAAAGCAGCTGTCAGCGCTTTGTGAAATATTTACCACTACTTAGGTAAAAGTAACCTGCGTGAGTGTTCAAACATGCAAAACTCTGGTAAATGATTAGTCACTTATCATATTGCAGTGACTCACTCATCAGTGACTTGATTGGAGATCAATCAAGTATTAAAAATATATTAAAAGATATTAAAGTACATGATCATTTTGTGATATTACAATAAAGGTTCTGATAGTTCATCATCCAGACTGCTTTGTAGTTATGAAATTCTAAAATATAAACTTTTCTTTAAAGCACAGAAATTCCCTTTTTAAAAAAAAAACAAAACAAACTTTGGACTGGCTGTAAAAAAAAAAAAAAAATCAATCATTTCTAGAGAAGACAGTGAAAAAAAAGTAACTTTTCTATCATTTCATTGTTTAGCCATTGAATGGCAGTTGGGGATGGGGGTTAAAATCTATCTAATCTAGTTTAAAATCTATGCTGGCATTCATATTTTCCAAACGTGTCCGATGTTTGGAAAAAAAAGCATTTGCCTCGTGCTTGACTCTACTGCTCTAGATGGTGTTTTTAGCATTAAGAAGATCATGCCAGCAGAGGGAGGGAAGGTGCTTGATGGGGTTTTATGCAAATTATTCCAATATTCCAGCCTTGAGTTCACTATCCAGCATCTTTTTGGCACTTATGAAAGTCCGTCTCACCAATCAACACTGATCTCAAATCCGAATAAGAGAGACAACAGATGGAGACGTGTTTGCATTCCCGAGCAGTTGGAGTGAACAAGACAACAGATGCTTTGCTTTTATTTTTTCCCGTGTTCGCTCGGACATTTGGAGGTATGGTAGGCAGAGAGGGACAAAGAGCCAAGGCCAAATATCTTGGCTCTGCAGGGACAACAGCTGGGAGGAACAGACCAGGAAGTCGTTTCACTTCATTAAAGACTCAGCATGAGAGCAGCAGAGCTTTCCTAGCTCTCCCCGTTCTCATGATCACTCTACTCCTCCTCCCTCCTACTGCCCAACACACACTCGTGCATATGCGTTTCCCCACCACTGATGGTTAGAGGTCCAATTAAACATGGCACCTATTCCTAAACCTTCCCCATCAGTGCAATAAACTATCCCCCAAGTGTGTTTCTATTTCTAACGTGGTCATTGAGCTTCTAAGCTTCTCACAACTGATCCTCTTAAATGTGAAAGTGCTCTCTCCCTCTCCTCCATAGTGGAGCTGTTGTTTCACAGGTACAACAATCACAAAGTGTCTGTGTGAGTAACCTAAGAGTTTATTACCTCTTACCAGTTTGCCTCACTCGACTAGTTTCCTGCATGTCACCTTGCACAACCACACACTCATCACCAAGCATCTTTTTAGCAGGTACAAATCCACATCTTTTTGCATCATTGGCCTCAATGAGTAATAAAGTTACTTCATGATTTGCGGTTCCCTTATAGCACTACAAAAGAACACACCTGTTAGAATCTGCTTAATCCTAGCCAGCGGCCCTGCTCTCTCTGTGGTTTCTGGGGCCTGGTTTAAGCCACACAAGGGCTCTGGGCCAAGGCCAGGGCAGATTAGACCCCCACCATCAATTTATCCATCCATGAACACACACCTCTGAGTCTGGCCCCTATAGCAAGTGTTTGAATTGGCCTCTTAATCCCTGGACTCAGAGGAGCCTTCCACCCGAGCACAGAGCCACCTTCCCCCTCTGCCCGGACTTAATATTTATGCATCTCTTCCATACTCACTCACAATTCTGGCCCAGCCCAGCACTCACCACCCTAACCCCACCCCACCACTACTGCACTCTGCCCCCACCTCCTTTCCCACTCTGCCGCCACCTCCTTTCCCTCCCCTGGTGGGACTGAAAGCCCATTGATTTGTTGATTTCTCCCCTTTTGTCTGCGGTCGGCCGAGTGTTAACGGGACATCCAGAGTCCAGAGCGCAGTGACAGGACTTTTGGCATGGGAGATTAAGGTCCTAATCTGGGCATCTGTCAATGTCCAGCCCTGCTTTTCCCTTGCGGTTTGGAGAGAGGCCTTTTCTTGAGTTATTTTCAGCGTTAATTAGCTGTTCAAGCTGAAGACCCCCTGAGAAAAAAGAAAACTCCCAGACTCAAATAGAGCATAGAGACAGTTTACAAATAAAACCACATGTCTGAAAACAGTTGGGCAATAAATAAAGTTGATTGATTTTTAATGCTGGTGGTACATTATGTTAACAGACACATCTGTAATCCTGTGTGCACCGTTCATTGTACTTATACCACGATGTCCTACAAAAACAGTCCCAAAAAGGTTGGCATTAGGATCACGTCGGTGTGTGTAACTCAGGTTGTGAGTCTAAACTGTGGCACTGTAGTTTGCAAATCAGTCCCTGGGTTATGTCCTTTATAAGTGATGGAAGAATTGCATAACGAGGAAATTCAGTATAGTAGTTTATGTGAATTGATGTGAAATTTGTGTGAAAAGAGAGACACAAATTAATTTATATAAAGAATACATTAAAGAAAAGTAAAACTTGAGGGGAAAGGGCCATTCTAAATTAAGAATAACCCATCTTATTGTGTTTTCTTCAAATAATAATCACAATTGTAAGCAGCTACTGAAAATTGATCCTGACTGTGTTTTATTTCCATTTATCAGTCATATTCTTAAGTGTCGCATTTTGCCCATGTTTACCTTATTTTATCTTCCTATATGATTTATATAAATTTATGATTCACATAAATAAAATTGAATTGACTATAACATAGAACTGCCAGGTTGTGGCATGAGCGAATAGTGAGCCAGGACTTAATGATTCTATGTCTCCATCTAGTGGTGTGATATCAGATTTTCAAGTCAGTAAAAGTTGAATTTGATTTGAGAGTTGAGAGGTTATTTTACACAACTCACTCTTTGTGTTAGTGTTTGAGGTACATGAGCAAAAAAAAAAAACCCGGAGGAGACGTTGAACCAGAGGTGGGACCAAGTCACTGTTTTGCAAGCCTCAAGTCAGTCTCAAGTCTGAAACTTTGAATTTCAAGTGTTTTCAAGTCTTTTTTTTCTTCTTTTTTTTAAATAATATTATGGTAACATAATAACCAGGGCTGGACTGGGACAAAAAATTGTCCCGGTCATTTTGACTAGAGACCGGCCCACCAGGCGTTATAGGATGAGCCATAAAGCCTTTGAATGAAAACAACCGCTTTGATGTGCACTGCCTTGTTGGTATATATGTATCAATCTAATAAACTTAAACCTACACCATCCTCCCTATTCTGTATTTTAAACAAAAAGACTGCTTGGTTGAGTAATAAATGCGCTGGTGTCAAGTCTGCCTTGCAAATGCCAGACACACAAATCAGAACAATAAATTACATTCTTTGCAAAAAGTAAGCCACTTCCTGTTGGTGCCATCTTTACAGCTGAACACCCTCATCACAACTGCACTGCTGGTGTTCTG
>VURO01015069.1:8562-20049 GCA_015108175.1 Pelvicachromis taeniatus
TTTTGTTTCTTTTTTTTCTTTCTTTTTTTTTTTTTTTTATTTCTTTTTTTTTCCCCCCCCCCCCCCCCACAAAACCAAAAAAAAAAAACCCCCCCCCCCCCCCCCCCCTTCCCTCCAAAACAACGTAGCTTCAGCTGTTACAGGTCTGAGAGCCCGAGCGAGCTGCAGGAGGATGGCTCCTCCACCTCTATCCTTTCCTCCCACGGCGCCTCCTCCTTTGTTTCTCTCTATCTTTAGTTTCCTGGCCTTTGAAGACACCCCCCACCCCCCTTTCGTCCTCCGCCTCCTCTGCTCAGTCTAACGCACCAGCTTGTCTTTCTCCCATGTTTCCATAGGGCTGTCCGGCCCACCCTGACAGACCCCACTCCAGACAGGCCCAACCCAGGAGCCCCCTGTCCATCTCTGTAAGACAACCCCGACCCCTCACCTAACCTGCCCCCGTTCTGCCCCTTCACCCACTTCCTCTTCCTCCACCTCCTCCCCACTCATCCCACTAGCACACATTACAGACTCACCTATCAAAGCAGACATGTCCTAACACCACTGAGACACGCTGATACATATTAAAGTACTAAATGAATGCCAACACACACACACACACTCCCTCCTGTTTGTCTGTGTGTGTGTGTGTGTGTGTTTACTGTCGCCTTAGCTTACCACCTCACCGTCTTGCTAACCCTCCGTGTTTGGTTTGGTTGCTGTCCTGTGGTCCCACAAGTTTTGGCTCTGTCATCTGTACCGGTGTTTTTGGTGTTGCCTAATAGTGACTGGGTGGTGCTTAGACTACTGCGTGTGTGTTGGGGGCTGGGACAGTGTGAATTTACCCCGTGGTGAAGGAGCTGGTTGAGCTTTTTTATATTTCCCTTTACACAGTAAATAAATAAATAACCAACCGCTGAGTTTCCCTCTGCTCCTCTGTCTGTGTGTCACTTGTAGGAGCAGCAGAGGCAGGTCGAAGACCCGAGCAGAGAGGTGAAGAAGGTCAGTAATAAGTTACTAAGATTATTATTAATGGTCATTTAATTACAGATTATCATCTTCCCTCAGCGAGATAGCAGCTCTATCCTGAGTCCATCGCCAATGACTGATGGGCTCTCTACAGCTGAGCCCAGACCTTTGGTGGAAGCTAGTTTCACTTTTTGCATCTTGACAAATAACATGGAAATAGGAAAAAGCAAAAAACTACTACTCAACTTCTTTACTCAACTTGTTTACAATTCTGTAAACAACCACAGTTATAATGGAGAGGTCAGGGGGCAGATACGACACTGAGAAGCTTTCGATTGGCTAGCAATACAGCTAACCTGTACATGAGTAGCATGTGTAATTATCTGTGACTGGGATTACTGGTTATCTTATTAGCATGTCCATTTTATTGGACATGCATGTCCTTTTCTCAGAAACTTGAACTGTGTAAACACTTGCACATTTCAAAGCACATTAATATCCTTAAACATCAGTCTTTTCTTACACATCTCCTGCATATTGAAGACCCTAAATGACTCCAGGCTCCTCGAAGTTTGTTCGGAGTTTTGTGTTTCTTTCAGTTTAGCTTTAATTTCCATTGTTGACACCCATGAAAAATTGCTTTAATTTAAATTTACTGGCTTCCTAAGATTAATCTGAGTGTACCTCCGTCATTTACACTGATTGGTCTTATACAGTCATTCTAACTGCGTCAGTAACATTTGCAGAGTCAAGAAAATAAATCACAAAGCTGCTTAGAGCCAAACAAAAGTGTGACTGCTGGTTAAATACTTAATAAAAGTGGAATAAAAAGAGCAGAGACCACATGTCAGTATGGAGAGCTCTTAATTGTTTTAAAAGGCATCTCTAGTAAATGCATAAATGCTGCCACTGGAGTCAGTAAAAGTCTATTTTTTAGGGTGTAATACAGGTACATCTGTTCTAACGCTCCACTCTAAAGGCAGTGACTGCGAAAGGATTACAGGAGAGTGATGTAATGTAGCAGCTTAATCTTTGTAAACACCATATATAACCCTAACCCTATATATGTAATTTTACCTGTAACTGCAGTGTAACAAGTCCCTTTCTCCCGATTTACCCTTGAAGGTGCGCAAAGCTCGTAACCGACGCCAGGAGTGGAACGTCCTGGCCTACGACAAAGAGTTTAGACCAGACGCCAGGCTCGCCCCCTCCCCTTACCACGGCATGTCCTCTGAAGGCTCACTGTCCCCGGACAGCAGGTATACACATGTGTTCACACACACATACATACATTAGCTATATGTGAGGTTTTTCTCAGAGGTCGTGTTTCCTGGTTATGTGTACAGACAGTGTATGAGATTCGTGCATTGGGATGAGAGGGTTTATCTCAGCATTTAAAACCTATAAATACTATTCATGTACTATAAATAGTACACAGCAAGCTGGGGCTGTTACACAGCCACTATAAGCATCAGATAATTTAAGCACATACCTGCTTAATACAGAGATTTAAGAAGTACCAGCTTACTGTGTCGTTTACAGCTCTGTGCTGCCCTCTTCTGGAAAGTGTATCCCAGAGCACCTGGACTTGAGTCCCAGCAGGTTGGAGGAAAACATGAGTTTGACTCTGATTAGGGACTGAAGTGACACATCTGTGACAGAGCAGGAAATAATCTGACGTTTCCGTTGTTATCATGATTCCTACCTGCCCTCTACGTTTCAATTACCACCCGCTCACATTCCCTCCAACAGATCAATGGCGTCCGACTCCTACCCAGCCAGCCCCAACCACCCCTCCACCCAGGCACCCACTGCCCACCCCACTGACCACCACACCAGGGATCACCTCAGTGCCACGGCCCAGACGCAGTCACTGGATCGGGGCCTGAGGCCGGCCAACCAGCCCCCGGGAGCGGGCGGGGCTGCTGCAACAGGTCGACACGTGGCCTCCCTGGGCCGGACCCCCTCGGGACACGGCGCCCAGGCCGGAGATCCAACAGTCAACGGGCCAAGGCAGCAGTCAGTTAAGGACTACCGCGCCGCACACGGGTTTGTTTTCTGCGTTTTATCGATTATCTATTTTATGACTTTGATTGTGTTTAGTTGGTTTCTACTCATTTTAAATCCTTTATTTACTTCTTTCCATCACCAGAGGGCAGCCCTCCACCATCCCCGAGTACTATATCCCGCCAGCCCCTCCCCCACCCCCACCAACCATCCCTTCTGCCCAGACCGCCTTCGACTCCACCAACGCCCCCCCCTCCGCCACCTCTGCTGTCCTCCCGACCTCTTCTGCCCTCTCCCGTCCTTACTCTCCCTCTCCCCCTCCTCCCCCGGCCAACTACGTGCCCTCCCCTTCCCACCCTCCTTCAGGCGCACCCCCGGCCGCCCCTCCTCCTCCTCCACCCGGAGCCCCCGCGGGTCACCAGGCCCACCCCTCACCCCCGCACGCCGCTATCGGTCAGTCAGCTGTGGACGCGGCACCCTCAGCGAGGAAGTCCACCATGCTGGGGATGATCCCCATGAGCGACGCCCGCTCCGACCTGCTGGCGGCAATACGTAGAGGTCAGTGCATCTGTGTGAGGCGCACAGGGTCATACCAAATTATTAGCCCCCACATAATTTTACACCGCTTTGTTTTATTTTGGATGCTTACGAATTTATTTCACAAAAACTACCAGGATGGATTAGTTTGAATAACTGGAGAATACCAAGAAAACGAACATAAAGTAATTAAATTAATCATTTTAAATGTTTACAGATAAAAGAAGAATTTACTTAAAATTCGTCAACGAAATTATCATTCTATTTGTTAACTCTGCACTTCCTCCTCCCCGTTCAGGTATCCAGCTGAGGAAGGTGCAGGAGCAGAGGGAGCAGGAGGCGAAGAGGGAGCCCGTTGGCAACGACGTGGCCACGATCCTGTCACGTCGTATCGCAGTGGAGTACAGCGAGTCCGACGACGACTCCGAGCTCGACGAGAACGAGTGGTCCGACTAAAGGAAAAAACCAACAGAGCGATGAAGCAGGGAGAGTTAAAGGGGGAGAAATGTGACGCTAAGTTGGAACTAAAGGGGTTTGGTTAGTTTTAATGCTCATCATCAACTAAAAAAGTCTGATTAATAATGAATATCAGTCATACATTTCACACACTGTCTCTCTGAGCACCGAGCAGCAGCTTGCTCAGTCGCCCATGGCTACACCTGTTTGTGAATACCAGAGAGGTTTTTGTGTCCAGCCACCCAGGGTGTATGGCACAATAAACACACACACACATTGTTTCAGCCCCACATCTGCTTATTTTTAACCTTTAACAACACTCAGTACGCAGCAGCTCCCCCCTCCCCTACACGCTCTATTAGCAATATTACAGGCTCTGTAGGTGGGCCCCTGGAGAGTATGGGGGCGACGTGTTTACAAAACACAAGGTATATAGCACAAGACAAACTAATTATAGTGCAATCTTAACTCCTCTGCCAAATGTTGAGAAAGGATTTATGGAAACGAGTGAGGATAATCAGGGAAAATAAAGAAAAATAGCTTATTAGCAGATAACTCGCTAGCTTTCTGGGTCATGCCTGTTTATGAAACACGCGCACCCTCCTTTGGAGACACTGACCTTTTGGGAGTTTGGCTGATCTGAACCAGCGTGAGACAGCAGGAGGAACATTATCTCTGTGTAGTGAGCTGTCATGCATGCTAACAGCAAAGTGGCTAATGTAGCTGTGGGTAGATAAAAGTGCTCTGTGGAGGCACGTACAGCTGGAGACGCTCGTTTGTAGAGCTCCAGTAGTTTATGCTTCAGTCACATTGACAAATGCGCTCAACGACCTTGCTTTTATACAGGAATATAAGCAGTTTGCAACCAGTTGAGTCGAGTCTCCTACTGCAAAGAGACGCGTTATAGGTGAGTTGTGCTTTCTCGTACAGGCTTACTGTGATTGATTCCAACATGCTGACATCTCTGTGTTTAGAAATTGCAGTACAGTGATTTGCAAACCTTTGCCAGTCAGGCTGAGAGTCGAGGGTTCGAGTCAGTTTGCTTTTGTTTAGAGACTGATTGCCTCCCACCAGGCGGCCTGTGCAGGTGGTATCCCTGAAGGTTGAGGGCGTTGCATGTTGAAGCTCTGGACGATGTTGCTGCATCTACTTGAAGTCTGTTGGTGAGTGCAAAAAAATTTCAATGCAATTACCACGTCACCACCTTTTTTTTTTTTAGAAGGAGGTTTTTACTCCAGTGTGATTGATCCATTAGCGTACTTAGGAAAAACTAATGGGGCTGGATTTGAGTTACAAAGGACGTATGACGTTACATTTTTAGTGCTAGGTAGCTGTTGGACATGCATGCTGTACACTCTATGAAATTTGGACCTACTGTTAGGTAGTGACTTCCCCACCATAAAACGTAGAACAGATTATTTTTGCAGAGGACACTGTCATGACTTGTGATTATTAAGTCTTTAGGTGACAGCCGTCCTTCCAGATTGTCACAATGATACAGGGAGAACGTGCAACAGCCACACATTTATTATTTTTTTAAAAAGTGTCATATTTTATTTGCAGCAGATAATCTTATTCTTGAAGCCACATAATGTGCATTAATATTTTTTTAGAAAGTGTTTATCAATATACGTATTTGAGGCCCTCTGGAAAATGTTCCCTGGCCCCACCCAGTTTGAGAAAACCTGATTAAACATCTCTTTCAAGGACTTTACAGCAAAATGCTCAGAGTAATATTTCATATCACAGGTGTGTTTATGAGCGTGCAGTATGCTGACAGCAGCTTACAGGCTTAAACTACACAGAGAAATGTTGGCTCTCTGGGTATGTTATGAAGGTGACTGGAAAGCCAAACTCTCAAAAGCAACAAAAAAGGGTTGTGGTCAGTGAGCTTCTTAAACTCATGTTAGAATAGTGTGATGAAACTGTGATAAAAGACTCCACCCACCCAGGATGACGCTGGTGTGGGAAAACAAGCGCCAGCAGCCTCGTTAGATTTCCCCTCTCATAATTGAGAACCATCTGCCCAATCTGAACAGTGACCATCATTATATTAGTTTTTGGTATTTTTTGTATTCGTTCATAAAGTGAAGCCTGACATTTCAGCCAGTGACTGTGTGCTGTGCTTTTGGTCTTATTATAAACGCTTTCACACTTAAACCACAACTAGAGCAGCTCTCACAAAGCCCAAGGGTTAAAGGTCATGTCCACTCCTTCACACGACCTTGGGTCAGCACTGCTGTCTGTGGAGGCTTTGTGAACGCAGCCCCTGGACTATAAATACATAAGTGTAAGAGGCTCGTGGCAGTAATCTACAATATATTCTCTCTTTTCGGTATAGGTTTGGCTAATCCTCAGTATGAGCTGGTTGGACTGTAGTGTTTTTATAATGTGCTTTTTCTTTATTAAACGTGCTGCAGTGAGTTGTTCACTTTGATTTAGGGTTTTCTAACTGTCCAGGCCAGGATGACGGTACCAGCTAAAACAGGTATATTACAGAATAATATATTATTATTATTATCAGATTAACCTTTAAAAACTATCCTGCAAAGACAAATTTTAATATTTGTTTTAATTTTCTATCCAGGCGATTGGTTTCTTTTTTGTTTTTAATGCTGCAACTTTTAATTGCAAAGCATTATGGGAAGTTGAGTTGTACTCATGCGTGTGCTAGCATTGCGGCAGAGATATTAACCCAACAACGTTTCAGGTGGTTTTTAATTTGTCCACGTGAAGAAAACGTGCACTCTGAACAGTTTCTGATATTCGACAGTCCCACCCAACCAAAAAGAAAGTACAAATGTACGTGTGGAAGATTACTTTAAGGTTTGCTCAACAATTTTTACATTTAGTTGAAAAGTTAAAAGTGAAATTCTGTTTTTCAGGCCGTTAAAAAGGAAACTGATCAATGATTCAAGGTGCATAATTGTGGATTCATGGTGAGGATTTGGCTGTATGGTGTAAAAGTCTTGAGTCGCCCCCATTTTTTAATATTCTTATATTCTTTGAGGTTTCTTAGAAATTGGATGCTTTTTCACTCATTTTCAGTTCAGTCCTTGTACCTGAGCAGAGACGTAACACTGACCTATGAATCATTCAAGGATAACCTTCAGCTGATCTGTCAACTCTTCACTGAAGCCTCATCAGACATGGTCTTAGTGAAAGGGTGGCTGTCAGGAAAGGCTGAGGTATACCTGATTACACAAGGACTGGACTGAAAATCAGTGACAACATGTCTGATGGAGTGATGTAAGCCAAAGGTCAGAGAGAGGTACAACAGCGAGAGTCTGCAGATGTCTGTAAAACACGGTGGAGGCTGTGTCATCGTTTGGAGCTGCATCTCAGCCAAACACTGCCAATGCAGTAAAATCATACGTGGATAGAAAAACACACAATGAAACACTATCAGTCATGGATTGGGCTGAATATTGTTGAAGCAGTGTGGGATCATCTAAAGGCAGCCAACATCCAAAGAAGAGCTTTTAAGCTTCAAGAAGCCTGAAGAACTATTGCTACTTCAAGAAATGACAAGAAGTCTTGTCTAAGAGAGTTCAGGCTGTGTTGAAGAATAAAGGTGATCACACCAAATATTGACTTTCAAGTTTGTTAGAATTATACAAACTCTGTTTTTTCCTTATATGATGTATTTACATGTATGTTTGCAGGAAAATAAGGTACTGCGCCTCCTTCCAAAATGCAAAGAGATGAGGGGTGGATCAGGACTTTTACACAATACTGAAAATATGACAGTTTTGACTAGCAGGTCATATTTAAACATCAGTGGATATGACTTCTTGGTGGGACTCCGTATTTGCCTAAATTACCTTCATTCCGTACATTACAGATCTTAGCCGTGTTTTCTTTAATTGTACAATCACTAACTTTAATGTCTAATTACATCCTGCTTTACATGTAGTGTTCAGCAGCATTCGGCCTAATCCTGTCCTCCATATCTACAGCTGTATTAATCTAATTCAGTATCTGAGACTGTTCAGACTGCTTACTACTTTTACCTGTGCTGGTTTATTCCCGATAACGTCAGGATTCTGAAAAAGGGACAGGGCTCAAAAGTAGCTTTCATTTTTTTGTTCTTGTATATAAACTCAATTAACTCAACAACTGCACTCTGCTAGAGATTCACAGCCGGACTAAAGAGCGGACGATGAGTGAACAGGATCTTGGGTTTCTCCCTGAATGTTTAGAATAAGATTTAAGGATCTGTGCCAAGGCCTGCGTTTATAGACATTATTACTGAAGCAAAAAAAGAAAGCACATATGAAGAGATAGAGAGTGGATTTGCAACAGACTTGGTCAATATTTACCTAGAATTTAAAAGAAAAAAGAAAAAAGGTTTGTATTGTAACAGAGGATGCAAAAATCTAGAGAAACGTGTGCGCCAGGTCTGATTGTTCTGATTGTTTATTCTATGGTTGTGTTGTTGTGCTGGAGCCATAGATATACTCAGTCATGAAATTTGCCCGGAGTAGCTCGCGACCCTGCAGCGTCTAAGAATGTAAAGCTGTGACTTTGACGATTTTGCTACTTCCCGTCTTCTTTGATGTGCTGACAGCTTTTCCGGTCCTGGCAACAAAAGCTGAGACCTCTCGTATCAAGCGTACCTTGTGTATCTATGGCTACTGGCTTCTAAGAAAACTTTGTTATGTGTTGAAAATGTGAGAAATGAACTTTGTTGTATAGACTTTTTTTGGTAAGGCAGCCTGTAAAGTAAATTGGGGTAATATAACCTAGACAATGAAACTAAATGAAACTGTGTACTGCACACTAAAATCAACTGTAAGCAAGTATGCATGTAACTATAGCTAATAAATGGTGAACAAAACTGTGTATGGTGTACTTTGGTTTTACGTTTCATGCATTAGTCACAGTCCTGCTTGTTTTGTGTCCTTTGCTGTTAACGTAGACACGCTAATGGATCATCATTTGTTTTCCACCTTTTTTTTCTGCCTCACCCACATGTGAAAAACACTCACCGCAAAATGCGCTAAGATGCGCTAAGAAAATATCCCAAAATAGCATTACATCACTGTTTATGTGAGACAGGATGTATCCGAACTGTCCTGTTGGGTACGCCAAAGTCTAATCCTGCCATCTGAATGTCAGAGCAGAAATCAAGACTATTGAGACGTGTGGTCGGTGTGGTCTTCTGCTGCTACACATTCAGAGATGCTCTTCTGCATACCCTGTTTGTAACAAGTGGTTATTTGAGTTATCGTTGCCTTCATATCAGCTCAAAGCAGTCTGAACCTGACCTCTTCAACAATGCATTTTCACACAGAAAACTGCCACCCACTGGATATTTTCTCTTTTGATGGTTGGTTTTGTGGGAAAATCCCAGCAGATCACTTGATTTACCTTTCTTCCCCATTCTGAGGTTGGATTTTAGCAGGTTGTCCAATGACCATGCCTACATGCCAAAATGTACTGAGTTGCCACCATGTGATTGGCTGATTAGATATTTCCTTATTTCCAAATTAATAGTCAATTTTAATCAATTTAAAGTAAGATTAATTGTATTTATGTACTTTGTATTTGGGCACATTCAGTCTTCCGTAATGGCGACCTGTTGTGCTCCATAATGGGAGGATATAAGAGATTAGAGGGATTTTAAGACATTGATAGTTGTTTGGCATCCTGTGACGCACATGATTTGGTGGTTTCTGGTAAAGAGCATTTCTCCTTAACATCATGTCAAATAATGTGCATTTAAATTTTGTTACAAAGAAGCAAACCTCACCAGCCCCTTGCCCTCAGAGAATACAATCTGATAAGAGTTACTCAGCAGTATCTGTCATTTCACAGCAATGACGTAAATCCAGCCATCGTCACTTTATGTCCTCAGCGCTGTGACACGCCCACTGCTGGCGATGCGTTTGGTCCCAGCGCCGTGCCGTTCTGGGCCATTGGCAGGGTGGAGGAGGAACCGATGGGTGCTGTTTTGGATAGAGTCATTTTGGGGCACAGATGGTGACACAGCAGTGAAGGAAACAGAGAAAAAAAGAGAGCGAGAGACAGTTCAGTGGTAAAAACAACAAGCACTGCAGAAATGCTGGAATGATGAAGAGATCTTTTATTTCGCACTAAAAACCTACAGCTGCCCCATGCTCAGAAACAGAAATGTCTTGGTGATGGATACTCCTCTTGCTTCGTTCATTCCTTTTGGAACCTAATTTAAGCCAGGATTTAATTTTGGAATCAAAGGCAGATAGGTCTATAAATAAAAAATGTGCTCCCAGGATGACTTGCACAGACTGTATTTAAGAGAGGACAGGTGTTTGATTCTGTTACTGCACTGAGATAAATAAATATTCATCACTTAATTAAAATATCACCTTCTCTAAATGATATAGAGGCACATAAAATGGTATATAGAGTTGTGTGAGCTGTAGTTTTAGAGGGAGGATAAAGAGACCAAATACAGTTTTCAAGTAACAAGCATTTTTGTCGCGCTGCTCTGAAACCCAAAACGACTACAAGTTAAAGAATAACAGTGCAGGTCAGTTATTCAGTATTAAAATGATTTGACCCTGATGTGTTTTGTTATTTACAAGCTTTTAAAAGAATCAAGAATCACATTGTTTTAGTTTTTGCAAACTGTCTGTTTCATAGACTAGCTCCTGACTCTGGAAAGTGATAACTTTCTGCAAACCTGCCATCGTTCTAATTACCAGCAGGGGGCGACACCTCTGCTTGGAAAAATGCATATATAACTATGAGAGAACAACAATTTTGCTTTAAGACCTGTGACGTTTACGGACTCGTTTGCTAGTTTAGGATAACACAACAGAATCTCGGTTTCTAAATTTTGGTCTCTGTCAGCGTTGACTGATCTCAGTAACATCCACCACTGTCGATCTTGACATCCAGATTTAAAACATTAACGTGGCAATAACACTCCACTGGAGACTTCTTGTATGAGACTTCACTAACTAGAAGCTAAGCTAACATAAATACATAAAAGACTATGCTGCTGTTAAAAGGAACCCCGGCTATTATGACAAGTTACTCTAAATATGTTACAAATGATCTCCACTACATAAAAACATACCTCAAAATAACTACAATGTTTTCGTTATTCATTAAATCTTTGTTTTTTAAAACGGTTTTGGTTCCATGGGAGCTGCCATGTTTTTGCGCACACAATGCATTCTGGGACGATGACGTATATAAGTTGTCGGAAGTATTAGCTACGTAGTAGATTAGAACGAGACAGTAAGAATGTAAACTATATGTCGTTAAAATGGCTCCAGACCTCATCTACCTCTACATGATCAGTAGCTGCAGCTTGAAATCCTGTATATATGCCACTTGGTTCTGGATAGGCTGTCCTTATGTTGTTTACTGCACATGATGGGATGACTACGTACGCCAGCCAGCCAACCAGCCAACCATGCATCAACCAGGTAAACTGTCGATATGAAGCATACCTGTAAGATCTTATTACTATAAGACTATAGACGACTCATTTATGCTTTTTGTCTTAACTGGTAAAAAACAAAAGTACCAGCACGATAGCGGTCA
>VURO01015073.1:0-19042 GCA_015108175.1 Pelvicachromis taeniatus
GTGGAGTGCCCACTCCGGGTCAGGGACGAGTCCTTGCCCCAAGTGGAGGAGTTTAAGTATCTCGGGGTCTTGTTCACGAGTGATGGGAGAAGGGAGCGGGAGATCGACAGACGGATCGGTGCTGCGGCTGCAGTAATGCGGACGCTGCATCGGTCTGTTGTGGTGAAGAGAGAGCTGAGTGTAAAAGCGAAGCTCTCAATTTACCGGTCGATCTACATCCCTACCCTCACCTATGGTCACGAGCTGTGGGTAGTGACCGAAAGAACGAGATCGCGGATACAAGCGGCGGAAATGGGCTTCCTCCGAAGGGTGGCTGGACTCTCCCTTAGAGATAGGGTGAGCAGTTCGGCCATTTGGGAGGGGCTCAGAGTAGAGCCGGTGCTCTTCCACATCAAAAGGAGCCAGTTAAGGTGGTTTGGGCATCTGATAAGGATGACTCCTCCCGGGCGTCTCCTGGGTGAGGTGTTCTGGGCATGTCCCACCTGGAAGAGGCCCCGGGGCAGACCCCGGACACGCGGGAGAGATTATATCTCTCGGCTGGCCTGGGAACACCTTGGTATTCCCCCGGATGAGCTGGAGGAGGTGGCTGGGGAGAGGGAGGTCTGGGCTTTTCGGTTTGGGCTGCTGCCCAAGGGCCGGCCCCGGATAAGCCAAAGATCATGGATGGATGAAGAAAAAAAAAAAAAATCCACTTCCAAAAAAAACTGAATGTCTAAGACAGCATTTTACTTGTAATAAAGATTTCAAGGACATCTGTCCGATGCCATGGCTACAGCAATTGCTCTGTATGACTTTTACATGAGCCAAAATAAAGCAAAACATATTATGTGATACAAACTGTAAATTTAAAAAGATATGGATTTCTTTACTAAATTTGAAATGAAAGAAAAAACAACAACTTTAGAAGCAAAAATAGAATTACAGTGAAAAACTAATAAACCCCAACAGTGAATACGGATGTGCAGTTGTGTGCATATGATTTGATTAAAACAAACAAAAACAAAAAAGGATTTTTTTTTTCTCCCTACACTCTAATGTGTTTCAGAGTATGATAATAAAACAACACAGATAAGTCTAAGCTGATTTAATCTCCCATAGATCTTTAACTTGACCTCACAGCTCACATGCATTCTCACTGCATTACCCGCATTAACTATATCGCTAGATTAGACTTGCTGGGTTTAAAACTGCTGCCAAAAATGTGTATAAATTGCATCACTGGCCCAGGATGACATTTGCATTCCTACTCAAGGCTTACAGGAATTTGGTGGGGTGGCTCCAAATTACCTAAAGAAGGTGAGAAGAAAGACAACCAGATGATGATGAGTGTACTGTGACAGAGAGGCACAGCATAGGGGAGGCATCACAGGGGCGGCCGAAACAAGAAAGAGGAGGAGGAGGAAGGTGTTGGTGAAGGTCTTCGAGGACAGGAAAGGGGTTCAGCTAGAGTCTTCCACTATACCACATGGGACAAACACATCACTAGGCGTGCCTGGAGAAGAAAGAAAGCCAATGTCAAATTAAATAACGTATATAATATTCAGCACTGATTATAGGACAGGACTGCAGAGACAGACTACTGGGGAAACTCCTCTGATTACATAAAGAAGGCAGATTTTATAGAAGTCTATGGGAGAACAACCCAGCTCCCTACACCTGTGTAAACACTTTCCTTGTGAGCTTACGGTTCACAGTCAGCAGTTTGTCTAATGTTGTAAATTATTATGCCAACAAAAGTGAAAAACAACGATAAAGTAGGGTTTGCATTAAGGCAGTCCTAACAAGACTGACCAGTATGGTGCTCAGTCCTGGTTTTAAAACACCAAGATGGGTGACATCACTCTGCTCAAAGCTTCACACCATACACCCTGACCTCACTATGCACATGGTCGGTACATCCAACTATCATATACAGTCCATAGTTCAAAGAAGACTGTGAGATAAATATTATTATGGCTCATTTATTTGTTTCAAGTCTCTGATATTTCCAATATGACAGCCAGTCAGTACTTTCTTGTTAAAGAAAATTGTCCTCATAGAATAAAAGATCAATATGATGTGATGCACCTCGTGTGAAGCTGGGATTTGTGTGTTGCCTTAAAAAAAAGAAAAAAAAAGAGGGCTCAATGGAGCCAGTGTGCACTGACTGCCTTCATTCAATCCTTTTCAGCTGTAACACTGCTTTGCTTCATCTTTATAGCACCCTACCAGCTCAGAATACACGGACGGATAAAAAAACTCTAGTTAGCTGCTGATGACCTGCTTGCTTAGCATGACTATATTAATGCTTGGACCAATTTCTCAAAGTCAGTCTGAGATCTGAATTTTATCATTCTTGACACGTTTGATAAAAGTGGTCGAAAGCAGGTGTGAAAAATAAAAATGAAAGTCACTTCTACTCAACACGGGAAATTCTGAAGGGCCGGCAAACAACTTTCGTAGATACACAGTATCTGCAATAATTTGTGCACACTGTTGTTTAAACTCTAGTTTTAAACTAGATGCAATTAAAATCATGGTTTAATCATGGACACCGCTTTTCATTAATTTTGCTGCTATAGAACCTTCATCTAGGAGAGAAAGGTGTCTGCCAAGGTCCCAGAAGATAAATAGGATTTAACAAAAATCGCCTGCAGTGTGGGCTATGCTGTGCACAAATTTCAATAGCTCGGAACAGACAGGCTTTTGTTTTGAACTATGCAATCACAATTTTATGGACTCCGCGGTTAAAGTAATGAGTTATATCTTCGTGGATCAACTGCTCATCTGCCACTGAAGTTACAAAGCCCCCATTGTTGTTTAGCCAACTGAATTAACGTTTCTTTTCTGAAAAGAAGCTACTGCTACACCGACAGAGCCGTTTCTGTTCACCTCGGCTTTCTATTCTCAAGTAACAAGGCACATACTGGTTCGAGCCTTTCGAGTCAGTTCCGGGTTCGTTACGCCTTAAAAACCACAACAAACATCTCCGAAAAAACAGCTCACTGCTGCTGCTAACTCTTTAAAAACAAGAGCGTATGCTTACCGTTCAGCTCTGCCTCCCGTTGACTAGCTTGGTCGTGATGAGGCGACAGTCTTGTGTTTACTGTGCGTTGCCCCGTCACGCCAAACGTCAAAGTTCGTAGAGCGCCAAGGCACGCTGCTGCCACCAGTAGGACAGGAGTTGAATTACAGCTCACCCCACATTAAAAAAAAAAAAACAGCTGGGAATGACTGTTGGGAAAAAAAATTGAGCCAGCTGTTCACATATCACCTTCTGCCGTGCCACTTGTTCGTAAGAGCCCAGCTTTCATTGGCCACAAGCAAATTTCTTTACAGTTTAAAAGCTGCAGCGCCAAAAAGAAAGGTCAGTTTACAGCAGGGTTGCACCGCTTGAACTTGAACAGCACTACATCTCTGGTAAGCATTTGACAATTATGTAGATTTATATTTCGTATAACTAATATATATATATATGTCTGTAATACTTTCGCAAAGCCTTCTAGCTTCTTCATATTCAAAGATCCAAAGGTTCACAGTTGGGTGTGGTGCTAAAAGATTTGAGTAAAATTGAAGTATTTAAAATCCACACTTATATGTAGCAAATGTAAATAAGCACACACGTATAAATATTCATATAAAACAATTGCATAATGTCAGTCAAAAGTACAAATGTAGAATTTCCTTTTTTCCATGTTCTCCTATCCATTTCTGTATGACAGTGAAGGGGGTGTGGTTGTGCAGCTGCACGAGCAGCTGGAGTCAAAAACTGTTCCAGTGAATTTCAGATTTGGAGGGAAATGCTGTAATATGATGATGTCTGTCCCACATGCCACAAATGTCCACACAGCTTGTCGATGTAAAATATGGGATGAAATAGTTTTAGTTAGCATCAGGAGACATCCATCCATCCATCCATTCCTTCACACAGCTCGTTTCTAAAGCCAGCTGTAAGTGAATCAACAGCAAAGAAAGAGAGCGAGGGAGAGAGAGGGAGGAAGTCATATCCAGGGTGAGGGGAGAGAGAGGGTGAATGAAAGTTGAAGATTAGAGGCGAGGCGCAGAGAGGAGGGCACGTTCGGCACTATGTCTTTAAGGCTCACTAAAATAAGCAGTCGATGAATTGTTTCAAGGCTTAGAAAATCTATTTGAACCTGGACATAGAAACTGCACACTACAGCTGTTTTGGAGGTTATACCAATGGATGCTGTTATAGCAGCATGGGATGCACTGTGCTCCCATTCCACTGATGAATACATGAAAACTGTACAGCCAACGGAGGTAAGAAACTAATTTAATGTTTTAATTTGAAAGGAGATAATGTTAGAAATGATCACATTTCAGGGTTTCGTGAGTTTGTCTTTGCCAGAAGAAATAGATTACTGCAGAATATCATTTCACCGTATCTAAATATACACTCACTGCCCTACGCTTTGTTTGACACACCTGCTGAACGCAAATATCTCATCAGCCAGTCGCATAAGAGCATTTTGGGCCATTTAGGCATGGTCAAAACATCAGAATGAGGAAGAAAGGTGATTTACGTGACTTTGAATGTGAAAGGGTGGTTGATACCAGACGGGCTGGTCGAGTAATTCCGAAACTGCTGTTCTACTCATATTTTCCCACACACCAAAGAGATAATATTCAGTGAGCGGCAGTTCAGCTCCGGGCAAAAATCCATTTGTTGATGCCAGAGGTCAGAGGAGAATGGCTAGACTGCTTCAATTTAATAAGAAGACAACACTAGCACAAATAACCATGTGTTACAATCAAGGTATACAGAATACAGAAGACCACACCGGGCGCTACTCCTGTGAGCTAAAAACAGGAAACTGAGGTTACAGTTCTCACAGGCTCGCCAAAATTGGACAACAGATAAGTGAAAAATCCTCTACTGTGACACTGAGCTGGTAGTATCAGAAGAGCATGGATCCATACTGCGTTGGCTCAACAGTTCAGGCTTGTTCTGGTGGTGTAGTGATCCGGGGGGACACCACAGCCTACCTGGGTATTGTTGTTAACCATGTCCATCCTTCTATAACGACAGTGTACCCATCTTCTCATGCCTGCTTCCAATAAGAAAAAGCACCGTTTCAAAAAGCTCATGTCATCTCATCCTAAATCAGTATTTTAACATGACAGTGAGTTCACTGTATTCAAATGGCCTCCACAGTCAGCAGATGTCAATCCAATAGAGCACATTTGTGGTGGAACCGGTGGTGCACATGACAAATCTGCAGCAACTGTCCGATGGTATCATGTCAATACGGACCAAAATCTCTGAAGAACATTTCCAGCACCTTGTCTGTAAAGAATTAAGGCCATGGCTGTAAAAAGGGATCCAACCTGCTACTAGCAGCATGTACCTAAAGGGACCACTGATTGTATGTTTGTTAAGAAAGTAAGATTAAAGTGGTGCTTTTTTCTAATTCTAACTAGTATTGTGTATCTTGTTGTCAGGATGTATCGTCTTGTAAACGGTGCAGCTCCAAATGGCTTTTTATTTTATAGCCAGTCAGCTACCCTACAGCCTTGTCCCTGTGCACATCTGTCATATCATTTGGAGCGTATATCAATAAACAAATGATGACAGGGGCCTCACATATGGGAAATTACAAAGCCCTGTTTTAGAGGACGCTGAACTGCAAGAACATTGACCTCGGAGATGTGAATGGATGAGAATTTGCACAGCAGCTTTGTCACTGCAGGGGTCAATTGTTCGCCTCCTGTGAGGACTAAGTGGTGGAAAAATGAGCATACTACAATACACTAAAGGAGAGGAAAGAATAAGGCAGCCCCTAAATTACTGCTGAATGAAGTGTTGGTTAGTGTGATGAACTACTTCAGGCAGTTGCACTCGAGTCTCTGGCTGTCATGGTTTCTTTGATTTTGCCCAGCTGTCCTTTGGCCCGAATGCTGAAGTTTACCAGCTTAATGTTAAATCTTACCAAAGGATGTCCTAAAAATGCAATGTGAAGGCTATATAACAGTGTAAAGCCAGATAGTTATTGTCAGTTGGAGCAAAAACACAACAACTGCTAATGTGCAACTCAACAAACAAGCAAAATTAGAGAAGATGCAGACAGAAGTTGCTTCTAAATCTCCCTTTTGCTCTCTCCCAGGTGTGCAGTGATCATGGAGGCTGCTGAGAGAATGAAAACAAAGCAAGATTGCATCTACTCATCTGTCAACAGGTTTGTATCTGAACAGGTTTACCAGTGAGGCATTAAAAATAGGACACGGGCCTTCACAAATTCCTCCCTGAGCCCTGAGAAAATAAGAAACTGTTTGGCTGCCCTTTAATCATTACATCCATTAAGGAAAAGTCAGAAAAGGTCTTTCAACTTAGGGCTTCCCATTTCCTCCCGTTTATTTATTAAAACATAACAGTTTGATGAAATGGGCTCCAATCCAAGCATGTGTTTATTTAGCGAGGCCGATGAGAAGATGCTCGGTCATAGCTTGTCCTCTGGCATTTACTCTCAGGATGGATTTTCCCACTGTCCAGAAAAAGACTGAATGTCCCCTAGCTGGCAGTCACCGTGACCATACTGGGAAGTTCAGAGAACTCTGGTAGCAGTAGGTTATTCTTTAATTGGGATTCATTCTTTTCTTCTGTTTTTCTGATTGAATTTGGGAATGTGGAATAGTCTGCATTTAAAAAAAAAATCCAAATAAATGTTAACGTGTTATTTCAGGAGACCCAAGCTTGAGAACGGTAGACTATGTTCTACAGATTTAACCAAGCCTCCAGCTTGCTTTATTTTTATTTTTCTTTGTTCTTCCACTTTGATTTAACATACATTGTGGAGAGACCTCTGCTTGATTCAATGATTAGGTAAATAATAGGTGTTACCTTATATGCATCAATAAATACTTTGATAACCATTACTACTTAAATTTGGTGCCTCTTCCCTTGTGGAGCTGGCATTTTTTTTCAAAATAACATCTTAAATGAAGGCATTGAAAGAGGTCTTCTTTCTCTAAAGTTTCATTTCTTTGAGTTGTTGAATGTTATCTAAATGAAGGTGAAGATATTACACAGTATGAGACGATACTCCTAGTCCAGTGTCAGAATCATCCATCCAGCTTCTAGAAGTGGAAAGGTATATTTATTTGATTTTAATGCAGATGCTTCAATTTTGCATCACAGCTAAGATTTTTTTTCTCCCCACACACTAGAGGACAAAAACACAACCGTGCTCTGAAAGCCATTCTTTTCTATGGTTTCAATGGCTGCTGGCCGAAGTCCGTTCACACAATCATTAGACTCTATGACATGCATTAAACACCCACATGCAGTTGAAAAGAAATGACATAAAACTTGCACAGCAGCTAGTGCAAAACAAATTTTGGAGTGTTCGATTAACCTGTTTTGTATGTAAAAGGGCATTTAGGTTCACACCAGTAAGTCAAAATATGCAACTACATGTAAGGTGAAGCCGTCCCCCTTTATCCTCATTTTAATGTCACGTAAAAAAGAAACCGCATTGCAAGATTCCTTTTGGACATATTATTACTTTAAGCTTTAATTTTAGCTTTTAGCTTGTTGGCCTACTGAATTTTAGTCATTTCCAGTCATAGACTAAATATTATAATATCAGCAATGTTAAAGCAGCAGTATTGAAACCGAATCCCTTTTTAGTAAAAAACAATCATGAAACAAAAGTGACATTTAGTTCTGGTCACGATTCAGATTCATTCAGAAAATTAATTTATTTTGACTTCTTCACTGTGTATTGTACTGGATTTGGTTTGATTGATGGTTAATTCCTTAGTTTAAGTCACATGAAAGTTGAGGAAGTTATCATTGCAATATATGACAATGTGGGATTTGCTTATGTGCTTACATGTGTCAAGACTTTCTATAAAGAATTCCTATTTTTATTTTTAGGCTAAAGAGGGTCTCTGTGGTTGGGGAAAGTGCGACTTATTTCGCTTCAGTAGAAAACAAGGGAGGTGAGCACAGAAGAGAGGGAACACTAAAACACCCCTTTACCCCACTGGAAAACCTGATTAACCAGAAGGAAGAATCATCCATGATGGCCCACAGGAGGCCGACCTTTGACCCTCAGAGCAATGACAATGCTTTCTTAGTAGGAGCCAAGGTGCCCAGATCAAATGGCTGCAGCATCAGGGACAAGATTTCACGATGGGAGGGCAAGGAGCCCACTCATTCATCTCTAACCTCGGATAACGTTGGCCAAAGTAGCAGTGCAAAAAGAACAGACTCTCTGCCAAAAAGCAACAGTAAATGTACAGAAGACAAGCAAAGTGCAGAAAGTTGCACAAAAGTAGCTCACAGGGAAAAGCAGGATCTTAGGAAAGAAAATGTAGGAAAAATTGGAGATTCCAGGCCTTGTTCACCGGTTGAACCTACAAAACAGCAAAGAGGAGCATTCAATATCAGTAAGCCTGGTGACAACCAAGTGAGGGAAAACAGTAGAAGAGTTGTAGTTCACAAAGAAAAACAAGAACACGAGAAAGAGAATGAAGAAAAACTTGGGGATTCAAGGCCCTGTTTGCCTACATCAACAAATAAGCACCAGGAGGGAACCCTGAAAAAAAGCATTGACAGGAGAGCAGCAGAACAGACGAGTCATGAGAAGAGAGCCGTATTCAGTCTTTTTAAAAAGCTGGAGGCTATGGGGGGAAACCATAGAAAAATGCCCCCAGAGCTTGGAAACTACTTCAGCCCTCCGAGCAAGGACAAGCAGCTGGAGGTGAGGAAAAACAAATCTGAAGCTTTAGCTCAAAGAAGCACAGCGGCAAGATCCGGGACCAATGAAAAGAAGGAGCAGCATAAAAATGTGTACACCGAGCCAGGTGCACCCCCCATCAACCCAGTCCCTAAACCCCAACGAACCTTCCAGCACCCAGCTACTGCCACCCTGGGAAGAAGGCAAGGGAGAGGGCAGAGGAACCTTCCGCCACTTCCGTCGGTAGCTTCGAAAACATCCATGAAACCTCCTTCTGGCATCTACGGAAGAGCCAGAGTTGAGAGAGTCCGGGACAGCTTCAACAGGTATCCGTGGATTAGAAAGATTAATTGCTTGGTGAAGTTATGCCAGCCGTGTGTAATGTATTAATTCATGCTTTCATCTCATGTTGACAGGAGATCCTTTGAGTTTGAAGACCTTGCGGGGTCAAATGGCCTGCTATTCTCTCGCTCGCTGTCTCAGGAACATCACTATGAAGACATCCTGGGTCAGACACCAACCTGCATTATATGGCTTTATGAGCAAAATGCAGTGGAAGTGTAGATAGAGGGGATGCAGTTTCACTGTGAAATATTACATCATTTTAACTTTGTGCACAATGATCAGACATGCTTGAAAACTTGCACCAAATGCATCACTTCTGGTGTTTCTGCAGACTCATCAAATGAGAACCCGTATGAGGATATAGAGTTGGAGAGCCAATGCTCCCAGCAGTCTTTACCTTCCTCTCCTGGTGCTGACACTGCTAAGGTTAAAGTATACCCTGTACATGTAGCAGCAACTACTTGGTTTCAATAATAGAAATAATTATGTTTATTAGTATTATTATTATTTTTCCCCGTCCATAGGCATCCAGACCAGGGTTCTTCAGGCAGAATTCAGGCAGAAGCTTTAAGCTGCTGGACATGCGGAGAACCAACCAGCAGATCCATAGCACTGGAACCAGTGGAGGTGTTTCATCTCCACCCGAGTTCAGCCCTCCATCTACCCCCACCGGGCCTGAACAAACCTCCTGGCTGCCCGGGGATTCCTATAGCCGCACCTGCCGGAGGATACCAACGGTCTGTGTTTGTGCATGTTTTTTTTTGCTGCAGAATCTTATCTGTTGAACAGCCGGTTTCTTTTATTTGGCTTGACAAATTATTAAGCACATACTATTTTTCCCAGGCTCCAGACTAATCTGCATGGTTTGTACTAGTTTTGTACTGGAATGACATCAGCTGGGCACCGATTTGGTGTCTTTATTTGGAAAGCACTGTTTTGCTAGTGATGCACGAATGGTTCTGCTCTAAAGAGCAAAAATAATCCTGTTTTTCCTCGCTTTCCCAACTTTACTACTTGCGATGGACCGAGTTGAAAAAGCAGGAGGAGTCACAGGAATTATTAGAAAATGAGGGTTACAATTTATTTAACCCAAAAGATATCGTTACAAAAATTAAATGTTGCGCTCATAAAAGAGGTCAAAGAAACAGAACTTAACTCCGGCAACAAATTGCAATCTTAACAAACCAAACGACTGCTCAACCAAACATAATTGACCCAACAGAAAATAACACACAGGGGCATATATAATGGCTGATCAGACCATTGACACAATAGGGGTAACTAAACAACACATAATCACGAACCTAAACACAATGCAGTACAGTATAGTTTGTTAACAAACTAAACTAAGCACCAAAGTAGAAAATCAAAACCCACTAAAGTCTAAACTCAAATATTTAATTAAATATGAAAGCTTTTAAATAACAGAAAATACACATTTCCCCCCACCCAACAGGAAGTGGTGGTGTGGTCCAATTCTCCTCTTACGCATTTAAGTCCTTTAACCCCTGGCCACCACCTTTTGTCAGGCAACTCCCCGGGATCATAACAAAATGAGACATGGTAAGAAAGCAAAGATTAGTCAAACAAATAAACTGGAACAAATACACAAGTACGCGCTTACAAATAGAACCAATGCAGTTAAACCAATAAACTTATTTGAAACTAAAATGTTTTTATTGTGTGCCAAAGAAACGAAAAATGTAGAAGTTACCGACTTTTAAGTGTGGCCATGGGTTTGGCCATCACACTACTGGAATGCACTGAAGTTGGGGGTGACATTGCTCCCAGTTCTGATTTCCGAAGCAAATTGAAACAAGGCATATTTTTATCTATTCTTTTGGACAGGTTGTGCTCAGGATCAACAGCATTTTTGAAACTCGATCCAGGAAAAAGCATCTCAGAAGGATCTATCATTATGCTGAGACAAGCTCGGGCAGAGGTGACGATGTTAATAGGAATGAAAATTAATTGTAATATTTATTTTACTGTCTAGACACTAAGTGGGTATTTTTGATTTACAGTAACAGATGAGAACAGTGACTCTGAGAGTGAAATTGAAGAAAGAGCAAAAGGTAGGGTTCCAGTCTGTCAGTATTTCTTTATTTTTCACACTGATGTGTATAATGGTGCTCTGTCTTACATCCGGTCTTCTAGCTCACCGCCAGCGTCTCGTGTCGGTCAAGTCCATACTGAGCCAGCCGAGCCAAACTCAGGTCCACACCAGAAGACGCTCACTCGAACAGGAGCTCCACCAGCGCAAACTTTTTGAATATTTCCTGGTTGTGTCACTGCAGAAGTCAAAGGCTGGAGGCCACTATCTACCAGAGGTCACACAGCAGTTCCCTCCTAAGGTCAGCAGCAGAGGAGTTCTTGAATCATGGCTTATTTTTGTGGTAGTTTAATTTAAGACCACATACATTATAAAAGAAGAAACGCAGGAAGTGGTAACTGATCTTAAGTCTCTCGCTTCCTTTTAACTGCAGCTGGAGCGAACCTTCAAGTTCATGAGGGAGACAGAGGATCAACTGAGGATCATTCCTCAGTTCTGCTTCCCTGATGCTAAAGACTGGGAGCCTGTGGAGAGATACCCAAGGTGAGGAGTGTGAAATGAACAGGGCGCCACACTTATCTCAATATAATAAACACTGAAAATTCAACTCTTTATACCACGGGAAAACACTATCAATGTCATTAATAGTGTTGATTTTTACAGTATATGTGTATTTTCCCTTTGAATAGTAAAAATACACTAATTGCATTTTTGTCGTGGCTCATCCCTCGCAGTGAGATGTTCTCATTTGTTTTGACTGGAGTGGATGGGAGCCGAAGGTTTGGATACTGCCGCCGTTTACTGGTAAATAGAAACCGTGTGCCGTCACCGAACAGGAAGTAGCTAAATACCACAATGACGGCTGAGTAAATAAGCATACCAGAATAGTGTGCCTGCGCCTGTGGGAAAACAGCCCATCTCAGAGTCTGAGCGGAAATGTGTGAGACTGGGAACTGTGTATGTGCGGGCGCGCATGTGTTTCTGCTTATGCATTTCTGTAGGATGAGTGTGTGGATTGCAATACTGTTGATTTATATACTAATATGTTCTCGTGTCTAGGAGTACATTAGTGAGTATTATGTGTCATATTTTCATCTTTTTCCCACAGCCGAGTGGAAAAGGCAAACGTCTGCCAGAGGTCTATTGTATTGTCAGCCATCTTGGCTGCTTCAACTTGTTCTCCAAGGTAAATCACTCCTCCGTGATAGCATTTCTGCCCTTTATTATCATTGTCCATGTACAACGAAATGTACAACGAAATTATAAATAACAAACAGGAGAAATATATAGAGTCAAAAGGAATATATACAAAAGAGAAAGGCACAGAATGGAGACAAGGTGCTTGGAAGTAGTGCAAAGGCCTTGGTCTGAGTGTAGAGTCTGTATGTGAGTGGCCTGAGTGATGAGGGTTACTCAGACCATGGCTCAGATTGGTAGGGGTGTGGTGTGGTGGATAGTGTTTGTTAACAGCCCAGGAGAAGAAGCTGCTTGTAAGTCTGGAGGTGTGTGACCTGATTGACCTGAGCCACTGACCAGAGGGCAGCGGGTCAAACAGGTGGTGGGCGGGGTGCAAGGTCACCTGTAATGGCCCTGGTTTTGCTGAGAGAGGAGGATCTGGCGATGGCCTCCAGGGGTGGCAGAGGGCAGCCAACGACTTTTTTGGGCGGTGTAAATTATCCTCTCGGCAGCCTTCCTGTTCTCAATAGTGGCCCCTGCGTATCAAACACCCAGGCAGTAGGAGAGCACGATCTCCACTGAGGAGCGGTAGAAGGCCAGCAGCAGCTTCTGGTCCTGGTTATTCTTCCTCAGGAGGAAGTGCATTTGCTGTGGGGCCTTCTTTACCAGGGTGATGGTGTTGTGGGTCCAGGTGAGATCGGTGGAGATGTGGGCGCCCCGAAAAATCAGGTGGAGACAGATTCCACTCGTTCTCCATTTATGATGACTGGAGTGGAGCTGTCTGTACCTCCTGAAGTCCATTATGAGTTCTTTTGTTCTATAAGATGGGGGCTGGACCCCAGATTACAAATAAAATCAAGTTTAAGGCTTGTTTTTATGTGCATGCCTTCTAGGTGCTGGATGAGGTTGAGAGGCGCAGGGCTCTGTCTCCTGCCTTGGTCCAGCCTTTCATGAGAGCCATCATGGAGGCCCAGTTTCCAGCTCCTGGGAAAACCATCACCATCAAAACTTTTCTTCCTGGCTCAGGGACTGAGGTGAGTGACTGCAATAAAAGGTCAGATAAAATAGGTAAAAATGTCTTTAGCAGTCCGTTTGAGCAGTGGTTCCAACTAATTGGAATCTTAAGCATAAATCAAATCATCAGCTAGAAGAACATTGACATGATTTTTGACCAGACTTTGAAATTTGAATCTCACGAAATTCATCCAGTTTTGTTTCTTTCATCTAAGAAACACTGCAATAAAAACTGTGCCTTTATTGACACCCAGTAATTTGGAACTTTTACTACATTTTATTTCCACATATCTTGAATATTGTAACTCACTTTGTTGACCGGAATATTCATTGGCTAATTTGTTTTTGCATTTTTGCTAACAGCTGAAACAGTAACCAAAAATGGGAATATAAAAATCTGGAAATCTAACTTTAAATTGTTAGCTAAACATAAGGATTAACAATTGAAATATCTAGATAAATGCATGGATAAACAAACGGAAATATTAGTTTAAAAATAATAGGGAAATTTTGAAGTGGTTACTAACCAGAATGTCTAGCTTTTAAACTGAGTTTTAGATATAGGTCGAGGATGCAGGGCCAAGTTAAGCTAGTAATTATGGATGAACAGCTGAAAGTAGTTCCGATCCAGATTAAAATGACTTAAAATAAGCATATTTCGAACTAAATGGTGGACTGGATTTGTCAGGTCATCAGACAGAACTTTGATGTTACATCAGATCCATTCAGAGTTTTAAGATCTGACAAAAATGAACCCTTGCATCCCTATCAAACCTAAAAATAAGTTAACGATGGTTAAACTATATTTAACATTCAATTAAAAGCAAAGTGAAAGAGTAAATGTTTACTCCTGCCCTTGAAATAAGTTGACAGAATCAAATCTCCGTTGATTTCTCAGGTGATGGAGCTCTGTCGACCCTCTGACTCGCGCCTGGAGCATGTGGATTTTGAATGTCTGTTCTCCTGCTTGAGTCTGCGGCTGCTTCTGAGGGTTTTTGGCTCTCTGCTGCTAGAGAGGCGAGTCATCTTCACAGCAGACAAGCTCAGGTTCGTCCCTTTATTTCAACCATAATGTCTGTACACTGAAATCCATATCTTCCAGCTATGAGACAGCTGTTTCGACTGGTCCAAATATATGAAGCTGTACTGGTTATGTAGTTATGAAAATGGCAAATATTAGTTGAAAGCAGCACGGGTGTTTCACGATAAAGTTACAGCATATGTGGGTGGTCCAGACTCACAATTTGAAATAAATTTAAGGCAGTCCCAGTTTTATTCAGGGAACACACCACAGAGCTATTTTCAGGAAGGCCAGCTGAGTTGTTGACGTGTTGGAACTGGTTTGTTTGCTCTGCTGAAAGCCACTGGGAGTCAGAAAGATCAGCCACAGTAGTAGAAGACAGGAATGCAAAGTGCAGTGACGTAAATGGAAGAAATATGTAGCCTTGGTTTTCTCTCAGGGCAATGGTATTGCTTTAGCGGATGGTTAGTGTCTATTTAGACTGTGGTGCCCTCATGTGGTGAGACTAACTAACCATTCTCTCCTTTGTCTCATACTGACTCAAAGAGAAAGTCAGTTTAGTTTGTTTTAAATATTAATTAATAATATTCCACTGCTGTGTTCTCTGCTCCCTCCTGTAGTACTCTCTCCCAATGCTGTCATGCAGTCGTGGCATTGCTCTACCCCTTTGTATGGCAGCACACTTACATCCCCGTGCTGCCCTCAGCCATGCTCGACATCGTCTGCACACCGACCCCCTTCATTGTGGGCCTGCTGTCCAGCTCCCTGCCCCAACTCACTGAGCTGCCCCTGGAAGAGGTCAGAGGAGCGATACAAGTGTCACTGGAGTCATATAGGAATACATTACCTATTAGCTGCTGTGCATTATATACATCTGTAGAAAAATAACCTTTTTCTGTGTGTACAGGTTCTGGTTGTGGATCTTGGAAACAGTCGATTTCTCAGACAGGTCAGATTTTTTTTTTTTTTTTTAAGGTGTGTGTTTATGGTTTGTCACACTCTGTATTTGTGTAGATTACATTTTTTCAGCATCACCCAAACAGTTTAAATAAAGGGTTGTAGCCAAAGGTTAAAAAAACAAACAAAACAAAGCTAATGCAAAATGCCTTAAATGTGTATTGTTTTTCTAATGGTCAGTGCATATGTGACTTCTTATGGAAGCCTGCTTCCCCCACTGGAGAAAAAAAAAAAATTGTCACGCATAAGTTAAAGTTTCAGATTACTTTTTAATTTCTAGTAATGTTTATAGAAGTTAGAGTTAGTAAGTTGAAATTCAAACAAAATTGACAAAAGTTTTAGTTTTTTTCAGTGGGAGAAAGTTTCCATTACTTTTCTTAGCAGGTCATAAAGCAAAAAAAAATAAAAGGTGATTATCCCTTTTGCAACAAGAGAAAGCTTACAGCACTTTTTGTGTTGACTTCACTTTTGAGATCTAGAGGATACATTTATCTCTCATAAGGTTTCTAAGGTTACATTTATCTATCTCTGGCCTATCAATACATTTTCTTTCCTGTTTTCTCACATGTAGTTGGACGATGAAGACTCTATCCTGCCACCTAAGCTTCAGACGGCCCTGGAGAACGTTCTGGAGAGGCGAAGAGAGCTTGCCAGTGACCGAGGAGGCGATACAAGCAGCGGTAAGTTAAACTGAAGCCACTATCATAGAGGCTTCTTTAGTGATTTTGAGGCTTCTCTATGGTTAAAATTAGAACACAAACATGCTTGTGGTGACAATGCTTATGTGCTTTTATGTGGATCTGCTGTATATTTACCGTGTTTACCATCTGGTTTTAGTTGGTGCCAGAGCAAAAAGTCAGTAGTCACTGTAGTTCAAAGGATTGATCCCTTAATAATTTGGAATGTCATGATAGGCCATCAAATTATTGTTGAAAAATTCATACTGGGGTAAAGGGATAGAAACACTAACTAGAGGATAAACATTTCTGTGAACATATTTTTGAACATATTTAAACTGCTGATCAGCAGGTCGACTTTGTCGTGTTTTATATTACCATGTCTAACATCCCATCTCCAGACTCAGGCCATCTTAGCACCATTGTGTCCGAGGCCTTTGTTCGATTCTTTGTGGAGCTGGTAGGCCACTATCCTCTCTTCATCACCGGCGAAAGGGAGGACGGGTACTCCTCTTCATCCTCCTCCCCTGCCTCATCCTTCTTTCAGCGAGAGGGTTTTCGCAAAGCCATCCCATCCAAAACTGTGCGCCGCTTCTTGGAGATCTTCATGGAGACGCAGATGTTTGGCTGGTTCATTCAGGAGAGGGAGCTTCATAGGCAGGCTCTCCGAGGTACAGAGGCACAGAAGAAAGAACATAAATTCTGTCCCACAGCGTGTTTTCCCCCCTGATGTTTCTTCCTGTCAAAAGGGAGTTTTTCCTTCCCACTGTTGCCAAGTGTACGCTCATAGGGGCTCTTCTGATTGTTGAGATTTTCTCTGTAATACTGTAGGGTCTTTACCTTATAGTAAAGATTTTAGAGCACTTTGAGTTGTTGTGTCCCCCATTTTCAAAGGCTCAAAAGTCATTGGTCAAAGTAATATAATTTTAAACCAAAAGATTTTTTATACTTGGGTCAGAATCCTTTTGCAGTCATTGACTGCCTGAGGTCTAGAACTCCTCAGCTTGGGCCTTTCTGTGTGGAGTTTGCACTTTCTCCAGTTCTCTCCAAGTACTTCATCATCTTCCAGTCCAAAGACAACATAATTAGAATTACTGGTGACTCTAGATTGGCCATAGGGGACTTTTACAGACTGGTGACCCTGAATTTGAAAAACTGGATGGATAAATTTAATGGGTATGGGGTATGGATTCTTCTAGTTCTTCATGATTTTTTTGTTTTGTTTTGCTTTTTTTAATCTCACCAGGACTATTTGAAGTGAGAGTGCAAGAGTATCTGGATTCTATCCATGAGAATGAACATAGGAGGGTTAACAGGTTTCTCAAAGGCTTGGGTAAGGAAACAACTGCTTTATATACACTGCTCACAAAAATAAATTAAAGGAACTCTTTTCAATGAGAGTTGCACAGATAGTCCAACTCCTCCAGGATTGCACATCAATATCTGCTATTGCCAGAAGGTTTGCTGGTGGTGTCTCCCTGCACAGTCTCAAGAGCATGGAGGAGATCATAGCAGACAGACTTTACTCTAGGAGAGCTCTTAATCCATCAGCAGGACTGGGATATAGGCAATGCCACTCTGACTGCCATTAGGTATCGGGAAGAAATCCTTTGACCCGTTATCAGACGACACGCTCTCAAACCCAAAGCATAAATGCATCGGGAATGAGAACGGTCTGTGTCAGACTGGACCCACTGGTGCAGTGGGTCCAGCCTAATGTGGTCATAGTATGCAGACAGTTCCTGGAGGATAAAGGAGTTGATATCATTGGCTGGTTCCCACATCCAGGAGCAGGCACCACACAAACTACTGAGTACTATTTAGAGTTGATAAATGAAATTTTGATTAAATTGGACTAACCTGCTGCATCATTTTCATCTCTTTAAATGTGGCCCTGTGTAGGTTGATATTTTTTATTTTGATCAAAGATATGGCATCCTTTTGTTCCTAACACATTACCCAGTCCATGTCTGCATAAATATAAGCATGATTTTTTTTTTTTGCGATGATATTTGATGTGCTTTCAAAGTGTTCCTTTGTAATATTGCAATATTGTTTTGGGCTAATTCTCACTTTTGTTCACTTTGTGTGTGTCTTTTGTTTGTTTTGTTCCAGGAAACAAAATGAAATTTCTTTCAAAGAAATAATACAACAAAGAACGCACTGAAACCAGGAAAGGCTTGAAGAACTACTAATCTAACAAAGAAAAAAAACAACTAAGTTTTGTTTATCCTGATTTATGTCACTGAATGAGGGATTTTGCAAGCAAATTAATCCTGCCAAGGGAAAAATGCTGCTGTATGTCACACAGATAAAAAAGCCTTGTTGACCCTTTTATGACAGGATTCTTCAGACATCATCAATGAATGCGTCTGTATAAAACTGGTATTTGTGTTTGGTGTGTTGCTGTGAGCTACATATGGCTGAGGAATTAGCCTGGATTAATGGGAAATAAATAGACTGATTAGTCTAGTGGTAATCAGGATTTGAATATAAGTTAATGTGAAAGAGGGGATTGCAGTAATCTTTTATATCCACCAGGGGGCAGTAGTATATTTTCTTCTGTTCAGACATTTTGACAGTGACTGACCACAAAGTTACACCAAACAGCCTTCCTGCTCCTAAACATTTCAGCTTTCTTTTATTTGTAACATGACAACATCACATGCGCTTTGAATACATATCCTCTGTCTCTGCTGTGGTGATTTATTGTCTTGATGCTGTCATGTTTTTTTTTATTGCCATTAAAGCAAATGCCAATATGCCGTTGCATTACATGTTTAGATTCTCAGTGTGATTTTTGTAAATGTCTTTTCTCTCTCCTCCTCCTCCAGTTTGCACATTTTCAAATGATGAGCTTATTTTATGGTAAATGCAAGATGTATGCAATGACACGGTGCAAATATTACAATTTCCGTTTGTTACACACTGGGAACAAGAGAATCAAAGCTGAGGGAATTGCACTCACTCAGCATTTGTGTGCCAGTTTTATAATGTGAGTAATCCACATGCCACCAGTTCCCTGACTATTGGCTGATATGTTTGTATGTTTGCAGGTATTTGGCTTTTTCCTTTTCTTCCTTTCTTTCTTTCTTTTTTTTTTTTTTACTACTGGACC
>VURO01015075.1:0-12257 GCA_015108175.1 Pelvicachromis taeniatus
CAACGCGTCGACGCAATCGATTACGTCGACGCGTAAAATACGACAACGTAAAAAATTTGCGTCGATGCGTCATCACTTTCAAAAAAACACAGGCGGCAGCGAGTAGCGGTAACATGTGGACTTAAACCACGCCCCCCGAACACGCAGTTCTACAGTATGGGGATATTTGAACCGAACAGGAAGTGATTCAGTCGTTTGCCGGCTTTGTAAGGTGGAAATGGCCGATCATAAAATGACCGTAAGTTTTCAACATTGTTACTAACGCTGGTTTTTACCCTTTAATTCATCCAGACACCCCCCACGTAGACACACACTCAGAGATAAACACCCAACCTCCGTAAATGCAAAACTCATTTAAGCTGCTTAGCAGTAACATATATCATTAGATTCATCGATGCATCGAAACATTCATCACTAGATTCATCGATTAGGACAATAATCGTTTTGCCCAGCTCTACTACTGATTACATGGCCAATAAAGATTCAGAACCAGAGACTTTTACACAAGCAGAGCTGAACCATCTCGTTTGTGATCTAAAGCTGTCGAAAAGACAAAGCAGAACTTCCTGCTTCGAGGTTTAAGCTGAAGCATTTGCTTGCTACAGGTGTTACTGTAACTCACTACAGATGTCGAAGTCATAACTTGACAGCGTTCTCCACTGCTGATGGCTCACTGTGCTATTCTCACGACGGCCTCTTCAGCAGTTTGTCACAAGAGCATGTTCCAGCTGAATGGCATCTTTTCATTGGTTCTTCACAAAGAACCTTGAAGGCAGTCCTACTCCATAACAGAAAAGCCAAACCAAGAGTGCCGACTGCCCATTTTGTTCATCTAAATGAGTCCTGTGACAACAGTTGTGAATCAGTTGTGTATAAAACTCATCAGTGGAGCATCTGTGGTGATCTGAAGGTGATGGGAATGGAATGCAAGGGAGGGATATTTATAGGTCCGCAGATCAAGTCTGTTTTGCAGGATGAAGGCTACAAACAAACTCTCTCAACAGCCGAGTTCAAAGCTTGCGAGGCGGTCAAGCCAGGCGTTCAAGATTGGACCCTAATTGCCCCTTGGGGATAAATAAAGTTCTCTCTGAACTTTCTGGGCATCCACGAGTCTCCCGCATGCAAGGAAGGAGTTTCCGTGCATTTCCTGATTCCTACCAGAAACTGGGCTGTCACATTTCATTTAAAATACGCTTCCTGCACTTTCCGGTGCAAATCGTAGCATGGTGAGTGACTCAAAGGGAGAGCGTTTTCATCAGGATATTCAATTAACAGCGCGTCACTACCAAGGTTTCTGGAACTGTAGCATGATGGCTGACTACTGCCGGATGCTGTACCGTGACAATCCAAACACAGTATACGCAAGAAAAATCACATGCTAAGCTTTTCTGAAGAAACAGTGGTAGCCGACTGTGTTTCAGTTTTTATGTGCTTCTTTTTTTATGTAGTTGGATATAAAAGCAAACACGTGGTTTCTTTTTTTATCATTTTGGCAGTTTCAGTTATCCACAGAGGAAGAACATAACCTGGACTAAGATTAAACCAGAGACTGCAGCTCCATGATTATGGCCAAAATGTAAATATAAAAATGTTAACATGTAAATGCTTCCACATCCAAAATAACATTCATCCTCCATCACGGGAATTCAGTGTATATCTTTCTTCATAAAACCACATGATTTGCTTTTGCTTTGCATTATATTGGTGAACTACGCATTTGGTCAATCAAGCTCATTTAATGCTGTGAGGCCAAAATTGTGATTGAAATTAAAACTGATTAACTGTGGAGGCCTATCAGAGATGTATCGGTGTGCTACCGAAAGTGATTTCCAGACTAAATCTGTGCAACACAGATGCAATCAGGTCAAATAATTGTGTGCAGTTGCTCTTTTTCGCATGTAACACATGAGAGGACAGCGCAATGCAGGTGCACTGTAAAAAAAACTGGAAATGCTACAATTGTTTCAGCAGAGAGCGCTGCCTGAGTAAAACATGCAGGAGGAAGGGCTTCACCAGACTGTGACCTGCTCTAATTTCACCTGCTCTTACATTGTGTAACACATACAAACGTTCAGCGCTGCAGTGTGTGTGTGTGTGTGAGAAAAGATATTCCTGTCAGCACCTCTCACCTCTGAGAGCAGTTTACAGTCATTTTCCGATCTCTTTATGGTCATTTGGTGCTTTCTTTAGTATTTTTATTTATTTATTTATCTGTGGTAGTTTTTCTTTATTTCTTTGTGGTTGATTTGACACCTTTGTGAACATTTTGCTTCTTTTCATTAAGCATAGGAACTGAGAACTGGTCTTAACTTCCAAGAATGAGAAATATGCCTCCCAGCATGCAGTTGTGACAGTTGTGCATTGCTCAACAATGATGCCACACTCGTAGCAATGGGACCTTTTCCTCCTCGTTATGCTTCTCCCCTGCACTCAGAGTCAAAGATAATACCATAGTTGCACTGATGTGAGTCTGTGCAGCTCTTTGTTGTCTCTGTTCGTTTCTGAGTATCTGTTGTCATGTAATCCTTTCCGTGTTGACCATGTTCACACTTCTTGTGTTTGTGTGGCTGGTCTCTCTCTCTGCAGTGGGCAAAGGTTTCGCTTGCGTATTGGGAGAAACACACTTAAAGCTGTGGAAATGGGGGGTCCTGCCTCAGGAATTATTGAACATCAGACGATTTCAGGAGAATTTTGTAGATACATATATTTTACGTATCGAGGATACAAGTCTCCTGCACTCCCTCTTTAAACCTACAGCTATTTGCCATTTTGCAGGTGCAGTGCTGAGTGCTCGCATCCCTTGGGCTTGTGCCCAATAGGCCTGTTTTTACTAATCCATCTCTGCCTGTTTTGAACCAGCCCCACAAACACCTTCTCTTAAAGACAAACCCCGTGGAATCTGTCACGACACAAGGATTTTTCACCAACCACATTTACACTGTACAAAAGAAACTGTAGCACCCAGTCCAGCTGGTCACCACTAAACTATCGTAGCATATATTGAACATACGCCTCACGCTAACTAGCAAGCTAACTAGTTACGTTTACCTAGCTAGCTTCCTTAGCATAAAATCTTAAAACGTCAACAATAATAGAGCAAGACAAAGACGATGGATGATGCTTTTTCTGTCTTTATGCATAAGGGACACACACACACACAACAGGCTGTGTGTCAGTGTGACATTTCTGTGACGAGAAATCAATAACGGGGCTAAAGTTAGCCTGCTAACCTCGTCGTAGAAATATCCGAGCTCGGAGGAAGTCCGCCCAACATCAGAGTTAGCTCGCAGGCTCCTGCTATACGTCGCTCTTCGCGCAGCGATGCCGCTGCAGCACGTCTGAAGTTATCGGTAATGGGTGTGATATTCACACTGTCAATGATGTGATAGTTTTCTCACTGGAGGGGTGGTGGTGATGGGGGCACATCTAGCAGCAGTTCATTAGCCGAAATAGGATGATCTTCCCTCAGTCAGTCAACGTCACCCGGAAGTAAAGCAAGCCTTAAGCTAGATAATTCAGAGAATGTAATTTTAAACTATTAATTAATACCAAATATTTTTCCATGTATCATTTCCTTTGGTAACTTCTGAAAGCCGCTTAATATATACCTGCATTTATTTATGTTTGTTTTTAGTAGCAGGGTAGCTAAATATATTGACTCCAGTACAAATTTGCTGCAATTCTACTGTTTTCTTCTTGCAATCCACATCAACTATTTTGTCAGTCTTTACTACAAGTTATTTTACAAGTACATATTTATATAATAATATCTGCATCGAAAATAAAGCAGCATGCACTGCTGTCACACCATCCCTCTGCTACACCCATTCTTCTCTGTGGTCCTCCTCTTCTCCCCCTGCCTGGCATCTCCGCTATCCCTCCTGTCTAAGCCATCTCAGCTTCGCCTCACTAACTTTCTCTCCAAATTGCTCAACCCGAGATGTCTCCCTAACATCTCTCTTTATAACTCCGATATAATCTTCACATCTTCAGCTCTGCCACTGTCAGCTACAGTTGCTTTTTGTCAGAGCCGCTTTCCCCAAACTATACATCAAGTAAGTTCACCCCACCACCACCATCCTGTAAATGTATCCAAAATTAAGTACAAGTGAAGCTTAAATTATTTTTCAGTTACTAGATTACTAATACAAGTTAATCTAAACAATAATATAATAATAAAAATAACTAAGGGATTGACTGTTGATTGGGCATCTGAGTGATTGTACTGCAGAATTTTCCAAACTACAAACAATCATTAATTAATTAATCTTAAAAAGTTTTTAAAACAGCTACAATAACAATTCATGCATGTACCTAAAAAATAGTACACTGCTCAGCTAAGTTTAGTAGTGTGGTCTTAATGTGTTCTATGGTTAAAAAAAAATACAAATTTCTATGTATTTGTTTATTGGGGTATAAACAAATACATAGAAAATGTTTTTTTTTTTTTTTATGTTAGTCTTGTTATTCTTTCCCTACTGACAGACAACCTGGCACATGTACTCTAAAGAAATATAACTTCATGATACTTATTAGTACATGTGGAAGAACAAGACTGCCAAGATACATAACCAGCCATTAAACAATAAAAAAAACAACATTACAGAATATAATAATCAATATAAATCAATATTATATATATATAATATTGATTTTTTCATATTAAATCTGATGAATGAGATATTTTCAGTGATCGCCTGTAAAGGCTTTTTCTATCTCTGTGAAGTAGAACACATTTCCCATTTCTCGCCTTAATAGCAGGTGATTTATAAAGAACAGTTTCACCGTTTTCCCTAAAAACACCCATCAATGCAAACTTAACAGTACAAAACTAATTCAGTTTAGTTTACATTAGGGCTGGAATATTATGATTAATGCCTACTCCCTTTCAAACACCAAATGCTGTTTTGTTTTTTATTCAAATAAATCTGATTGTAAGGAGGGTGTACGTTAACCTTCCTTATCTATGGTTGGCTTAAATGGTTACACTGTCCCCGATGTCCATCTTCTTCATCCAATCCATCTCCTGATAATACAGCTGATGAAAACACTGTACACTTTGTCATAAGGGTGGTTTATTTTAATTGTCTGTATACAGTATGAACAGGAGCCTATATTTGATATCCATATGTGTAAATCAGTGCTCCATTACAATTGCTAACCCCATACTGCAACGTGAAGCAGACTCACCAGGATCTCGAACTGTGGCACACAATCCCCATCCATCCACCTCATCCCAACCACTTTCCCATTGTAAATCCCAGTCTGTGATCTTTTAAACCCCCAAATCCTTCTTTTAAATATACTGCAAAGATTGTACAGAATATAGAAATCCACACAGTAAACTAAAGGTACACACACTTTTTTTTTTTTTTTTTAAACTTTATCCCTGGTATAAACCAACACATAAGTGGCAACTTTGAGGCTAATCATATTAATCTGCTGAACATCTGGTCTGGAACAAGGGGAGGCTAGACGCCCATGAAAACATTACAAGGCCAATTCTTGAAAATAATAATAACAACAATAATAATAAAAATAATAATACTTTTGTTAGATCTATTGTACAGTAACTAATGCAGCTAATTTGTGGCAAGTGAGCAACATAATGCTTTGAAGTCCTGTCGGGTTAAACATCCTTCTGGAAATGGAACTAAGGTGCTTGCAAAATGCAGCAAGCTCATTCATAGTAAATAGAAAAGCAGGTAACGTAAGCACTATACAGTTCTCAATGTTTACATAGCGTATACACACAATCTATAATATAACAGAGTAGACTATGCCATTAATCAGTAGTCATAAATATTACATTGTGCATGTTCTATTGCACATGTCAAGTGTTCATATGACATAATAGGTATAGGTTAGTTACCTACATGTCATCTGTTTTAATACAAAGATGCAACAACACACATTTCATAGGACACTGGCTATACATTTTCACAATCCACTTGTATTTTTTTTTCCTTCTTCTTGGATGTTTTTCTAAATAAATCAAAAATATAATACAACAGTGATATTAAAGTGTGATAAATATTCATGCACAAACAGATGATACTACCTAAGACCTAGCATGTGAAAAGATACTGCAGCTCAAGCCAACTGCTGGAAGGGAGGACTTTTCTTTGCGCTATACTGGACATAAAATTAAAAACCACAAAATGACTGATTGGTTTAAAAAAAAAACAAAAAACAAACAAACAAAACAAACAAACAACAAAAAAAATGAAGGCACACGGATTGCAGAGGAGCCTACACATGTACTGGAAACAACTATCGGGACGTTCTTGCCATCTTTCTTAACAGAATCAAACAGGTACAAAACAGACGACCACATGCAACCACAGGATAAGGTCCCACACAGTATTAAACAAAATCAAGATCTTTCCACGTTTGACATTACACATCTTTCTCTTGCATTTTAAAAAAAAAAAAAAGAAAAGAAAAGGAGCAGAGAAGAGGGATCCTAATCCCCTCTGTCGGTTTACCATTTACTCAGAGGAGGAATCAAGTCTTAACATTACTGATGCTAAAACTCATAATTAATGGGGGCATGTTGTAAAATACAAATGAGCAAGTGGAGGCTGGCACATTTCCTGCCCAGAGCTTGGCAGCAGCTCAGCTCACGGGATGCAGGGAGCTTCAGAAAAACTCTCGCCCTCTGCAGTGTGCTGGACCGTGTGCTCCTGCAGGGCTGTGAGGTCAACAAAACGCTCGCCACACCACACGCACTTAAACTGCGTCTCACGCGAGTGCACACTCTGGTGCTTGGCCAGGTGCTCGCGCTGCTTGAAGCTCTTGTCGCAGCTTGCACATTTGAAGGGCTTCTCCCCCGTGTGAACGCGGCGGTGGCGTTGCAGCTCGGACGAGTACCTGAAGCGCTTTTCACAGTCGGGGCATTTCAGCGGCTTCTCCCGCGTCGGGTCACAGCGGTGCTGAACAAACTCGGAGGATGACACGAAACGCTTGTCGCACAGCGAGCACTTTAGCGGCTTCTCTGTGCAGTGAGAGTTCTGGTGGCGCTGCAGCGTGGAATTCTTTTTGTAACCTTTGCCGCACACGTCGCACTTGTAGGGTTTCTCCACTTCGCCGCCACATTTGTGCCGCAAAAGTTCTCCTGACTGACTGAACGACTTCTGGCAGGAGGCGCACTTAAAGAGACTTTCCATACCATGAACCTGCTGGTGATATAGCAGGTGGGATGGCTGAAGGAAGCCCTTATCGCAGAGGTTGCACTTGAAAGGGCGGTCAGCTGGGTTCTTGTGAGTGCGACGGTGGCGAACGAGGGCATACTGCTGTTTGAAGCTCATCTGGCACTCCTCGCACTGGAAAGGTCGCTCCTCAGAGTGGGTGCGCTCGTGTTGTCGCAGGTCAGACGGCCTCTTAAAGCTCTTTCCACATGACCCACAGCGGAAAGGCCTCTCGCCTTCTGGCTGGCATTGATGGTGCAGGAGCTCGGATGACTCCTTAAAGTGCATCTCGCACAAATTGCACTTGAAAAGGTGCTCGCCTGAATGAGCGTACATGTGCCGCACAAGGTGGGACCGGTGTTTAAAGCTCTTCTCGCATACAGCGCATTTATATGGTCTCTCTGAGCTGTGCGTACGCTGGTGGTGTGCCAGGTGTGAAGACTGACTGAAGCTTTTATCGCACGTGTCACATTTGTATGGCTTTTCGCCAGTGTGTATTCTTTCGTGACGTGTCAACTCTGACAAATGGCGAAAGGACTTGTGGCACACGGAGCACTTATATGGCCTGTCTGGTGCAGAAGCCTCAAATGCAGGAGGAGACGAGGCACTGATCGCTGCGCCTCCACCGGATGTCTCCCCGGTGGAGGGCTGCTGAGGGTTGGCAGCTGACGAGGTGGGGGTTGCATTTCCAGAACCCGGCCGGTAGGTTTTCTCACAGATGGAACATTTCATTGGATTGTTTCCGTTGCCATGTGAGTTGTGATGCTGAGCCAAGGAGGTGAGTAATGAGAAACCCATCTTACATACACCGCACACAAAAGGCTTCTGTTCCACCTGCACACACTGATGCTCCAAAAGGTCTGTCGCCTGACTGAAGATCTTCATGCACTGCGTGCACTGGAAGGATCTGTCTTGAGTTACCATACACTGGTGCTCATGGGGGTTGGCCAGGTGAGATATGTCGTGGCCACAGGCTCCGCACTTGTGCCCTCTCTCGCCCCCTACCTGCAGCGAAGGCTGCTGAGCTTGAACAGCATGCTGCTGGCCATGTTGGGGTTGCTGCAGGGAGGTGTCTGGCTGCAGGACGACTCCATACACAGCGCAACCCAGAGGGTTGTCAGTCCCTTGGGGAAGCGTGTGCACAACAGAGGGTGGAGCCACTGCATGCTGCTGCTGCTGTTGCCACGCCTCCGTCATCTTCCACTTCACATGCAAGGGCTCAGCACTCAGGAGATGACAGGGGAATTTCAGTCCCAAACTGAGAGAATGGTGGATGTGGTTTTCAAAAATGGAAATAAGCTCACTGACAAGAGCTCAGTGCAATATATCTCTGTTTACACGTGTCCTCTGAGACTAGGGGAGAAAACCTGTTAGGAAAAAAGAACAGACATAGTATTTAAGTATAATTGGACAGCGAAAACACAAAAGGGAGCGCAAAATATTAAAGCATGCAGTTAACACAGTATGTAGCAATCTAAAGAAATGGCAAGCAAGTAACATCAATTTACAAAACTTATTACAAGAAAGTAACGAGTCTGTCTGACATTCAGGTATAGACTGGTGAGGAAAAAACGGAAGAAAATCCTCCAAATTTGAGGCCTAAAACTTGTCCCATACTTATGATAGAGACAAATGTCAAAGTACTTTTTAAATCTAGCTAGCTAATGCAGATGTAGAGTGTGGTAGCATGTATGTACTTCCCCAGAAAACCCCAAAAACCCTCAGCTAAGCTAGCTTCGAGCTTTATCATAACCACAATTATTTGGCTCGGTCTAATTCCTGGAACGTAACTCAGAAAATTAACAGACCAGTTTTTCAATTACGAGTATGTGTTAAATGCAAATGGTTTATGATTCAAATGTTAAGCTACTCGGCCATCAAAATATACGTTTTCTTACATTGTATTCCTTTTATTTCTCGGATCCAGGGAGTAGCTTGCTACCCGACGTTAGCTTGTCAATTGCGAAAGCTAACGGCTAACCACTACTAACAGCTAGCGACACTAAACAACTGGACTTCCTTAGCAAATAATACCGGTTTTCTTTCACTAGAAACCCACTTTAACTCCCCATATTTCCTGGTCATAAACTGCATATCGTGTCGTCAGTAAAACACTGCAAAGGCGACTTAAGTACCACGGGCTTTAAGCTACATTTTTTGGTTTCAAAATGCCGCTTCATGACAGGCCACAATAGCGTTTATACTGGTCTAACATTTGATATGAACCTTCACTGTATGCAGGACCCAAATCAAACTAGGCCTCCCCGAAGCTGCGGGAGGAAATCCGCCTCCTGCAGCGGCGCCTCGCACGTTCACACAAAAAAACAGCATTCAGGAAAAAAATGAATTCTCGATAACTTACTTGAGTTGCTTAGCATTGCTTTTCACAGCCGTCTTCGGCCTCTGGTCTAAAACCGTCGGTGTTTTCTGGACTCGGAGGACCAGCGGTGGAAGGGATGCGGTTGAAGCCGGACGCCATCCTCCAGCAGACGGACGGACACCGGAAACCGCCACGCAGCGAGCTGTCGCCGCTGTTACTGCGATACCGTGTTAGAGGAGCACCGAGGAACCAAAACGAGCTCCCGTGGAGATAAAAACAACTCTCACTGATTGTTGGAAGAGTTTACAATCCAGCACAAAAGCTAAAAGGTGTCGTTAACGTATCAGAAAGTATACTTCCCCGTTTTAACAGTAGGGGGGAGTGTTTCAACTCTGTACAGCGTCTCAACTATACACTCCATCGGGCACACCATGAACTACAGTCTCAACTGAAACCATCGCTTTCAACCGACACGCAAAGCCACACAAGTTAGGGGAACGCCTCAACAGCGATACTGTTGTCTAATATACATTTCACTTAATGTCTTTCCCCAGAAACGCACCGTTGCGTAAAATCAATTTTTAAGGCAACAATTTTATGAACAATTGCGTTCATATTTTTCAACATTATTGATATTGTTCACTCACCAACAGGAAGAACATGTTTCTGTGTGTCACAGGAAGAGAGAGGCAACCTTCCCTTTTTTTATATAACTGAAAAGCCCGTACCCAATTTCTGAAGTTCTTATAATAAGTTGGGGGGGACCTGTATGTCTAGATAGATAAATAGAGATATAGATGCAAAAAACATGCAGTTTATTTAGTAAAATATGGTCAGAAAGGAAGATAAACATTGTTTTAGGAAATATTGTGAAGGGTTCCTTGGCATCAAGGTCGGAGCCACATGCAGCCCAGAAATATCACCCCTCTGTGTCCTTCTGTGAAAACTCACAAAGATAATGTTTTACTTCAAAGGTGGCAGACTTTTTAACATGGGCTTGAGCTTTCTGAAGCGCTTTTCAAAAATATTCTGTGAATATAACTTATTTTCAGCCGTTTTATGTAATAATTTTCAGAGGAAGTGTTTGTTAAACCACTGAACGCTGAGCTATAAATCACTCAGAGGGCACATGAAACGAACTAGTCTTGTGTCTACATGAGTTTAAATTCCATCTTTAGACACTGGCCAGTTGCAAAAACACATTATTTGTCCCGGTTTCTGTCACTATATCTATGAAAAATGTACTAAATAACACAGTTTGACATGTATACAAGTTTCCTTTCCACCAACAAGGTGCTCCTGCAGCATTATTCACTAAAAACCTGGTTCAACATTGTCCAGTGTGTCCTTAAAAAACTGAGGAAAGTGGACAAGTGTAGGACTTTTCCGCTTTCCCCCCCCAAAAATTACCAAAGCCTTATTAGAAATCGTCTCATGGCTTTCAAGAAGCCATTCTAAAGGAAGTGAAGTGGCAAGAAAAGATTGTGGTATCCCAAATTACACAAGAACTAGACTGGAAATCATTGGCAATGGGTTTTGTGGAGTTGGATGAATTCAACTTATAATTTAAATCATCATCAATATGTTCTAAGGAGGTCAGGAGAGAGGTATAACTGTCTCCACCACTCTGTTATAGTTTGATTTGTGCAGTACCACCTGGAAAAGGGCCTGCTTGGCAACAGCTTCGCTCTTCAGCATGAAAATGAACCCAAACACAGCACCAGTGCAGTAAAAGCAGACCTGTGTAGAAAAACACTCAGTTGAACACTATCAGTGCTGGAGTTGCCTCACCACTGTGGGAGCAGTGTGGGAGTGTGGCTCTATTTTTTCTTTTCCGACAGAAGTCGACCAACATCCAAATAAGAATGATTTGAATGTCCAACAAAAACACAAGAGAACTATTCCTGAAGACTGCTACAAGAAACGACTTGAATGGTTTCCAATTATTAACTTTTAAGTTTGTTAGAACAACGCAACCTGCTGTTGCCTTATATAATGTATTTTCACTGTTTCAATTAATCAATTATTATGCAAAACGCTGCAGCTCGATTTTTAACTGGCAGAAGGAAATTTGACCACATCACTCCGGTTTTGGCATCTCTACATTGGCTTCCCATTGCTTTTAGGATCCGTTTTAAAGTCCTTTTATTGGTTTTTAAATCTTTAAATGGCATGGCACCTGTTTACTTGTCTGATTTGTTGAAGCCCCATGTCCCCACTCGGTCGCTTCGGTCAGCGGAGCTGCTTTCGCTCTCGGTCCCCAAGTCACGACTGAAACTGAGAGGAGACCGAGCCTTCTCTGTCGCGGCTCCGGTGCTCTGGAATAACCTTCCTCTTCATATCAGACAAGCTACATCAGTGCCAGTTGTTAAGTCCAGACTTAAAACTTACTTTTATTCCCTGGCTTTTAACTCTGTGGGTAACTGATTCTTCTTATTTTATTATTTTATCTACCTTTTTTTACTTTACTGTATTGTTTTCTTTTTTATCTTGTTTTGCTATGTTGTAGTCAACCTGCCCTGTACAGCACTTTGGTCAACCTAGCGTGTTTTTAAAGTGCTTTATAAATAAATAAATAAATAAATAAATAAATGATGATGATAAGGCTGGTAAATTAAAAATTAGCTGTGTGTTCTTGACAAATCACAGACACACACATACAACAACAAACCAAAACATTAAAAACATTGCACAATTCTCTCAGCACGACTGCCAACCAAATCCGAAAGGGATCGCTGCTCTGTCAG